>PVKP010014720.1:0-52152 GCA_004027715.1 Plecturocebus donacophilus
GAGTTGTTTTTAATAATCTCTGATGATGGTTTGAATTTCTGTGGAATCTGTGGTGATATCCCCTTTATCGTTTTTTATTGCATCTATTTGGTTATTCTCTCTTTTCTTTTTTATTAATCTGGCTAGTGGTCTGTCTATTTTGTTGATCTTTTCAAAAAAACAGCTCTTGGATTTATTGATTTTTTGAAGAGTTTTTTGTGTCTCTATCTCCTTCGGTTCTTCTCTGATCTTAGTTATTTCTTGTCTTCTGCTAGGTTTTGAATATTTTTGATCTTCCTCCTCTAGCTCTTTCAATTTTGACAATAGGGTGTCAATTTTAGATCTCTCCTTGCTTCTCATGTGGGCACTTATTGCTATATATTTTCCTCTATAGACTGCTTTAAATGTGTCCCAGAGATTCTGGTATGTTGTGTCTTCATTCTCGTTGGTTTCAAAGAACATCTTTATTTCTGCCTTCATTTCATTGTTTATCCAGTCAACATTCAAGAGCCCGTTGTTCAGTTTCCATGAAGCTGTGTGGTTCTGAGTTAGTTTCTGAATTCTGAGTTCTAATTTGATTACACTGTGGTCTGAGAGACTGTTTGTTATGATTTCCGTTCTTTTGCATTTGCTGAGGAGTGATTTACTTCCGATTATGTGGTCAATTTTAGAGTAGGTGTGATGTGGTGCTGAGAAGAATGTATATTCTGTGGATTTGGGGTGGAGAGTTCTGTATATGTCTATTAGGTTTGCTTGTTCCAGGTCTGAGTTTAAGTCCTGAATATCCTTGTTAATTTTCTGTCTTGTTGATCTGTCTAATGTTGACAATGGGGTGTTAAAGTCTCCCACTATTATTGTGTGAGCATCTAAGTCTCTTTGTAAGTCATTAAGAACTTGCCTTATATATCTGGGTGCTCCTGTATTGGGTGCGTATATATTTAGGATTGTTAGCTCTTCTTGTTTCATTGATTCTTTTACCATTATATAATGTCCTTCTTTGGCTCTTTTGATCTGTGTTGGTTTAAAGTCTATTTTATCAGAGACAAAAATTGCAACTCCTTCTTTCTTTTGCTCTCCATTTGCTTGGTAAATCTTCCTCCATCCCTTTATTTTGAGTTTTGTGTATCCTTGCATGTGAGATGGGTTTCCTGGATGCAGCACACTAATGGGTTTTGACTTTTCATCTAATTTGCCAGTCTGTGTCTTTTGATTGGGGCATTTAGTCCATTTACATTTATGGTTAATATTGTTATGTGTGAATTTGATCCTGCCATTTTGATGCTAGCTGGCTGCTTTGCCTGTTAGTCGATGCAGATTTTTCATTGTGTTGCTGCTGTTTACCATTTGTTATGTTCTTGGAGTGGCTGGTACTGGTTGTTCCTTTCTATGTGTAGTGCCTCTTTCAGGAGCTCTTGTAAAGCAGGTCTGGTAGTGATGAAATCTCTGAGTACTTTCTGGTTCACAAAGGGTTTTATTTTTCCTTCACTTACGAAGCTCAGTTTGGCTGGATATGAAATTCTGGGTTGAAAGTTCTTTTCTTTAAGGATGTTGAATGTTGGCCCCCACTCTCTTCTGGCTTGTAGGGTTTCTGCTGAGAGATCCGCTGTGAGTCTGGTGGGCTTCCCTTTGTGGGTAACCTGACCTTTCTCTCTGGCTGCCCTTCCCAAGTTCATGAATGAGTAGAATCAACATAGTGAAAATGACCATATTGCCAAAAGCAATCTACATATTCAATGCAATTTCCATCAAAATACCATCTTCATTTTTCACAGAAGTAGAAAAAACAATCTAAAATTCAAATGGAACAAAAAAAATAGCCTGAATAACAAAAACAAGACTAAGCATGAAGAACAATTCTACAGACACCACACTACCTGACTTCAAACTATAATACAAGACTATAGTTACCAAAACAGCATAGTAATTGTATAAAAATAGGCATGTAAACCAATGAAACAGAATGGAGAGTCCCAGGATACAATCAAACACAGCCAACTGGTCTTCAACAAAGCAAACAAAAACATAAAGCGGGGAAAGGACACCCTATTAATCAATGGTGCTGGGGGAATTGGCTAGCCACATGTAGAAGAATGAAACTGGGTCCTCATCTCTCACCTTATACAAAGATCAGCTCAAGATGGATCAAAGACCTGAAACCATAAGTATCTAGAACATAATGTTGGAAAAACTCCTGTATATTCACTTAGGCAAAGAGTTCATGACCAAGAACCCAAAAAGAAAATGCAACAAAAATAAAGATAAACAGATGGGACTTAATTAAACTAAAATTCTTCTACTCAGCAAAATAAATAGTAAACAAACAACCCACAGAGTGAGAGAAAGTATTTGTAAACCACGCTTCTGACAAAGGACTAACATCTGGAATATACAATGAACCCAAACAAATCATCAAGAAAAAAACAAACAATCCTATTTTAAAAAGTGGCCTGAGGACATGAATAGACAATTGTTAAGAGAAGATATAAAACTGGCCAATGAACATATTTTAAAGTGCTCAATAACACTAATTACCAGGGAAATGTAAATCAAAACCACAATGCAATACCACTATACTCCTACCAGAATAGTCATCATTTAAAAATAAAAAAATAACAGATGTTGACATGGATGTGGTGAAAAGAGAATACTTTTATAATCCTGGTGGGAAGGCAAACTAGTGCAACCATTGTGGAAAACAGTATGGAGACTCCTTAAAGAACTAAAAGTAGAACTACCATTTGATCCAACAATCCCACTACTGGGTATATACCTAGAGGAAAAGAAGTTATATGAAAAAGACACTTGCACATATGTGTTTATAACAGCAAAATTAGCAATTGCAAAAATATGGAACCAGCTTAAATGCCCATCAATAAACAAGTGCATAAAGAATCAAGAAAATGTGGAATATATACATATACATATATGTGTGTGTGTGTGTGTGTGTGTGTGTGTGTGTGTGTGTGTGTGTGTAATACTACTCATTCCATATATACATGATGTATTCTGCATATATATACACCATGGTGTACTATTCATCCATAAAAAGAAAGAAATAATGTCATTTTCAGCAACCTGGGTGGAATCAGAGACCATTATTCTAGGTGAAGTAATGCAGGAATAAAAAGCCAAACACTTTATGTTCTCATTTATAAGTGAGAGTTAAGCTATGAGGATACAAAGGCATACGAATAATATAGTGGACTCTGGGGATTTGCGGGGAAGGATGGAAGGAGGGTGAGGGCTAAAAGACTCCATCTTGTGTACCGTGTACACTGCTCAGGTGATAGGTGCACCAAAATCTCAGAAATAACCACTAAAGAACTTATCCATGAAACCAAATGCCAGCCGTTCCCCTAAAACCATTGAAATAATAAAAAAAAATTAAGAAGAAAAAAAATTAATCAATTAGAAGAAGCATAAAGTCTCAGAGTAGAAGGGGACTTTAGATACATGTAACATGAGTCCCTCACATTATTAGCTAAGGAATCTCAACATTTTAAAAAGTATCTAGGCTGGGAACACTGGCTAACATCTGTAATCTCAGCACTTTGGGAGGCAAAGATGGAAGAATCGTGTGCACCGAGAAGTTTGAGATCAGTCTGGGCAACATAGCAAAACCCTATCTAAAGAAATAAAAATAAAAAATTAGTATCTGCCACAAAAAAAAAACCCATATTTAACAATCAGGAGTGGGGTAGAGAAGAATGGAAGAATAGGCGGCTCCATCAATTGCTCCTCCTGCAAGGACACCAATATAGCAACAATCTACACCCAAACAAGCACTGTCACAAGAACCAAAAATCACATTATCTTGTTCTTGTGTCAGTTTGCTGAGAATGATGGTTTCCAGATTCATCCATGTCCCTG
Organism: Plecturocebus donacophilus; assembly: GCA_004027715.1. Taxonomy (NCBI): domain Eukaryota; kingdom Metazoa; phylum Chordata; class Mammalia; order Primates; family Pitheciidae; genus Plecturocebus; species Plecturocebus donacophilus. Next base: position 3,850 of record PVKP010014720.1, read on the forward strand.
CAAAGTACATGAACTAATCCTTTTTTATGGCTGCATAGTATTCCATGGTGTATATGTGCCACATTTTCTTTATCCAGTCTTTCATTGTGGGCATTTGGGTTGATTCCCAGTCTTTTCTATTGTAAACAGTGCCACAATGAGTATACGTGTGCATGTGTCTTTATAATAGAACAATTTATAATCCTTTGAGTATATACCCAGCAATGGGATTGCTGGATCAAATGGTATTTCTGGCCAAACACCACATGTTCTCACTCATAAGTGGGTGTTGAACAATAAGAACGCATGGACACAGGGAAGGGAACATCACACAGCGGGACCTGTTGAGGGGTGTGGGATCCAGAGGAGGGATAGCAGGGTGTGGGGGAATTGGGGAGGGATAACATTAGGAGAAATACCTAATGTAGATGACAGGGGGATGGATGCAGCAAACCACCGTGGCATGTGTATACAATGCAACAATCCTGCACGATCTGCACATGCACCCCAGAACTTAAAGTATAATAATAATAAATAAAAAATCACAGTATCTGGTTTCAACTTCATTTTGCAGAAAGAGATAGAAAAAAATAGTCTTGAATCAGCAATGTCACTTCTCCTCCAGAGAAATACACAGGAAGTATTTCTCTGTGCTTGGGATGGAAGAAGACAGCCATTGTAAGGCACTGAACTCAGGGACATCCTGTTCAAGCAGAAAGAAAAACCACACCAAACTCAGTTGATGCTCACCCATGGAGGGAGCACTTAAACCAGCCCTAGCCAGAGAGGAACTGCTGATCTCAGTGGTTGAAATCTGAATTCCTATTAACCTTGCCACCATGGGTTAAAGTTCTCTGGAGCTCTAAAGAAACTTGAAATGCAGTCTAGACAATATGAACTGCAATTTTAGGTGCATCTTAGTGCTGAACTGGGCCCAGAGCCAGCAGACCTTGGGGGTATGTTACATACTAAGACACTAGCCTGGGTGACTGGGAAGTGCTGGCATCACCCCTACCTTAACTCTAGGCTGTACAGCTCAAGGCTCTAACAGAGATAACTTCCTTCCACTTGAGGAAAGGAAAGAGAAAAGTAGGGTGGATTTTGTCTTGTATTGTGGATATGCTACCGGTCAAAGTCATGAAACCCCTTTTCCAGGCCCTAGCTCCTGAATGACATGTCTAGACACACCCTGGAAACCCACTGCCTTGAAGGAAAGAACTCAGTCCTGACAGCATTCATCACATGCTAACTGAAGAGCCCTTGGGCCCTGAATAACCAGCAGCAATACCCAGGTGCGCTACATAGAGAGTCCTAGGTGAGCGGCTGAGTCTTCTTGGTTTCAAGTGCTACCTCAGCCACAGGGGCGTAGGGCACCAAGTGGGCTCTTGAGTTTTCCAGTTTTAGGACATGATTCTTGGATGACATTTCTGGACCTGCCCTGGGCCAGAGGGGAGTTCAAAGAGTAAATTCTAGGCCAGGCAGCATTCACCACAAGCTTAATTAAGAACCCTTAGGCCTTAAGGGAACATCAACGGTAGTCTGGCAGTACTCTTTGTGGGCCTGTTGTGGTGGTGACCATGAGTTGAAGCTCCTCTGCTCTGGGAAAAGGAGAGAACACTGGAAATGACTGTGTCTTGTGGTTTGAGTGCCAGCTCAGCTACAGTACAACAAAACAACAGACAGCCTGCTAAGGTTTTTTACTCTAGTCCATGACTCCCAGATGGCACCTCTGGGACAACCTGGGGCCTGGGAAAACTCACTTCTCTGAAGAGAACAACACTGGCCTGGCTGGCTTTGCTACCTGCTGATTATAAAGCCCCAGGGCCTTCAGAAAACATTGATAGTAGCCAGAGAGTGCCAGCCTTCAGCAAGACTCAGTGCTGTGTTGGCTTCATGTCTGACCCAGTGCAGTCATAGCAATAGTGGCCACAGGGGAGCTTCTGTCACTCCATGCCCAAATTCAGGTAACTGAGAACAGAGAGAGACTCCATTTTGGGGGGAAGAAAGTAAGGGAAGAAAAAGTGTCTTTGCCTGGTAATTCAGAAAATTCTCCTGCATCTTGTCCAAGACCATTAAGGCAGAACCTCTACAATTCTGCAAGAACTACAGCCATTACTGGCCTTGGGGTCCCCATTATAACAGATATATCACAACACTCGAGTAACTTCAAATACCTTATATCACAACACCCAAATAACTTCAAATATTTGGAAAGCCTTCTCAAGAAAGACAGGTACAAACAAACTCAGACAGTGAAGACTACAATGAATACCTAATTCTTCACTGTTCTAGCACAGACAAACATCTACAAGTATCAAAGACAATCTGGGAAAACATGACCTCACCAAATGAACTAAATAAATCATCAGGGACCAATGCTGGAGAAAGAGATATATGAACTTAACAAAATAGCTTTGCTGAAGAAATTCAAAGAAATTCAAGATAACACAGAGAAGTAATTCAGATTCTATCAAATAAGTTTTTAAAAGATATCAAAATAATTAAAAGAAATCAAGGAGAAATTTTACAGCTGAAAAATGCAATTGAGATGCAGAAAAATGCACCTGAATCTCTTAATAACAGAACTGACCAAGAAGAAGAAAGAATTAGTGAGCTTGAAGACAAGATATTTGAAAATACACAGTCAAAGGAGACAAAAGAAAATAGAATTTAAAAAATAAAACACACTTACATTATTGAAACAGTGGACTCAAAAGGACAAATCTAAGAGTTATTTGCCATAAAAAGGAGTAGAGAGATAGGGGTAGAAAGTTTATTCAAATGGATAACAGCAGAGAACTTACCAAACCTAGAGAAAGATACCAACATTCAAGTACAAAACGCTTATAGAACACTAAGCAGATTTAACCCAAAGAAAACGACCTCAAGGCATGTAATAATCAAACTCCCAAAGGTCAAAGATAAAGAACAGATCCTAATGCAGCAAGAGAAAAGAAACAAATAACATACAATGGAGCTCCAGTATGTTTGGCAGCAGACTTTACACTGGAACCTGATAGGCCAGGAGATAGTGGCATAACATATTTAAAGTACTGATGGAAGAAAACTTTTACCATAGAATAGTATATCTGGTGAAAATATCCTTCAAACATGAAGGAGAAAAAAAGACTTTCCCAGACAAACAAAAGCTGAGACATTTTATTAATATGAGACTGGTCCTATAGGAAATGCTAAAGGAGTACTTTAATAAGAAAGAAAAGTCATTAATGAGCAATAAATAATCACCTGATGTTACAAACTTCACTGGTAATAGTACACAGAAAAACACAGAATATTATAACACTTTACGTGTAATGTATAAACTACTCTTATCCTAAATAGAAAGATTAAATGATTAACTAATCAAAGCTAATAACTATAACAACTGTTCAAGACAAAGACAGTACAATAAGATATAAATAGAAACAACAAAAAGTTAAAAAGTGGGAGGATAAAGTTAAGGTGTTGAGATTGTATTAGTTTTCCTTCTGCTTGCTTATATGTTTGTTTGCTTGTGTAAACAGTGCTAAGTTGTTATCAGCTTAAAATAAATGGGTTATAAGAGTATTTGCAAGCTTCATGGTAATCTCAAACCAAAAAAAGCATGCTATGAATACAGAAAACATTAAAAGCAAGAAACTAAATCATATTACCAGAGAAAATCACCTTCACTATAAAGACAGGAAGGGAAAAAAAGAAGGAAGAGAAGACCACAAAACAATCAGAAAACAAATAAAAATATATCGGGACTATGTCCTTATTTATCAATAATAATACTGAATGTAAATGTACTAAACCCTCCAATTGAAAGACATAGACTGGTTGAAAGGATGAAAAAACAACACCTGTTGATCTGTTGTCTACAATAAATACAGACAACTTCACCTAAAAAGACACACATAGACTAAAAATAAAAGGAAAAAAGATATTCCATGTCAACTGAAACCAAAAGAGAGCAGGAATAGCTATACTTAGACAAAATAGATTTTAAAACAAAAACTACAAGAACAGACAAGGTCACTATATAATAATAAAGGGTCAACTCAGCAAGATGATATAACAATTTTGAATATATATGCAACCAACACTGGAGCACCCAGATATATAAAGTAAATATTATTAGACCTAAAGAGAGAGATAGGTCACAATGCAATAATAGCTGGAGACATGAGCACCCCACTTTTAGCATTGGACAGATCACTCAGACAGAAAATTAACAAGTAAACATCAGACATATTCTGTACTATAGACCAAATGAATTTAATAGATATTTTCAGAACATTTTATCCAATTTCTACAGAAAATACATTATTTCCCTCAAAATGTGGATTATTCTCAAGGATAGACCATATGTTAGGTCACATAATGAGTCTTAAAACATTAAAAAAATTAAATAATATCAAGCATCTTTTCTGACCACAATGGAATTGAGTGAGAAATCAATACCAAGAAGAATTTCAGACACTATACAAATATGTGGAAATTAAGCAATAGGCTTTTTCACAGTCAATGGTTCAATGAAGAAATCTAAAAGAAAGGTGAAAAATTTATTGAAACAAATAATAATAGAAATGCAACACACCAAAATCTATGAGTTACAGCAAAAGCAGTACTAAGAGGGAAGTTTATAGATATAAGTTCCTTCATCAAAAAAGAGAAAAAACTTCAAATAAGCAATCTAATAACCCATTTGAGAGAGCTAGAAAAGCAAGAGCAAACTGGCTCTAAAATTAGAACAAAAGAAATAATAAAGATCAGAGAAGAAATAAATGAATTTGAAATAAAGAAGTTAATACAACAGATTAATGAACCAAAAAGTTGGTTTTTGGCCGGACGTGGTGGCTCATGCCTGGAATTCCAGGACTTTGGGAGGCTGAGACGGGTGGAACATGAGGTTAAGAGATAGAGACCATCCTGGCCAACATGGTGAAACCCCATCTCTACTAAAAGTACAAAAAATGAGCTGGGCGTGGTGGTGCATGCTTGTTGTCCCAGCTACTCAGGAGGCTGAGGCAGGAGAATTGCTTGAAACCAGAAAATGGAAATTGCAGTGAGCCAGGATTGCGCCACTGCACTCCAGCCTGGCGATAGAATGAAACTGTGTCTCAAAAAAAAAAAAAAAAAAAAAGTTGGTTTGTTGGAAAGTTAAACAAAATAGACAAACCTTTAGCCAAACTAAGTAAAAATAGTGAAGAGTCAAATAAATAAAAGTAGAAATATAAAGGAGACATAATTTATACTGCAGAAATTCAAAGAATCATTAGTGGCTACTATGAGCAACTACATGCCAATAAATTGAAAACTCTAGAAGAAATAGACAAATTTGAAGATACAACCTACCAAGATTGAACCAGAGAGAAATCTGAAACCTAAACAGAGCAATAACATGTAACAAGATTAAAGCTGTAATAAATTGTCTCTAAGTAAAGTCCAGAATCTGATGGCTTTACTGCTGAAGTCTACCAAACATTTTAAGAACTAATATCAATTCCACTCAAATTTTTTCAAAAAAATAGAGGAGGGAATACTTTCAAATTCATTCTACGAGGCCAGTATTATTCTGATACCAAAACCAGACAAAGAAACATAAAAAGGAAAACTACAGGCAAATATCCCTGATGAATACTGATACAAAACTTCTCAACAAAATACTAGCAAACAAAATTCAACACTGCATTAGAGAGATTATCATCATGACCAAGGGGGATTTATCCTTGGCATGCAAAGATCTTTCAACATACGCAAATCAATGAATGTGATACATCGTATCAACAGAATGAAGAATAAAAACCATGTGATCATTTCAACTGATGCTGAAAAAGTATTTGATAGAATTCAACATCCTTTCATGATAAAAAACTAAAAAAACTGTGGATTAAAGGACATACCTCAAGATAATAAAAGCCACATACAGCAGACCCACAGTTAGTAGCATACTGAATGGGAAAAAAACTGAAAGCCTTTTCTGTAAGACCTGGAACACATCAAGGATGCCAACTTTCAGTACTGTTATTCAACATAATACTGGAAATCTTAGCTAGAGCAATTAGACAAAATAAAGGAATAAAGAGCTTCCAAATTAGAATGGAAAAAGTAAAATTATTCTTGCTTGTGGAAGACAATCTTATATTTGAAAACATGTAGAGTCCACCAAGATACTGTTAAAACTGATAAACAAATTCATTAAAGTTACAGGATAAAAGTCAATGTACATAAATCAATAGCATTTCTGTATACCAACAGAAAACAATCTCAAAAAAGAATTTAAAAGTAATCCCATTTAAAATAGCCACACATAAAATTAAATACCTAGTGATTAACTTAACCAAAGATGTAAAACATCTCTACAATGAAAACTATGAAACACTGATGAAAAAAGTTGAAGATAGCACCAAAAAAGAATAAAGCTATTTTATGTTCATGGATTGCAAGAATCGATATTCTTAGAAATATTCATACTACCCAAAGCAATCTACAGATTCAATGCCATCTCTATGACAGTCTTCATAGAAATAGAATAAACAATCCTAAAATTTATGTGGAATGACAAAAGACCCAGAATAGCCAAAGCTGTCCAAAGCAAAAAGAACAAAACTGGAGGAGTCACATTACCTGACTCAGATTATACTACAGAGCTGCCAGTACCATGCATAACCAAAACAGCATGGTACTGGTATAAAAACAGACACATAGACCAACTTAGAAACAAATCCACAAACATACAGTGAACTCACTTTTGTCAAAGGTGTCAAGCACATCCACTGGGGTAAAGACAGTCTCTTCAGTAAAACTGGCTGGGAAAACTGACTGTCTATATACAGGAGAATGAAACTAGATCTCTACCTCTTTCTATATACAAAAATCAAATCAAAAGGTATTGAAGACTTAAATCTAAGACCCACACTATGAAGCTACTACAAGAAAACATTGGGAAAAATCTCCAGGACATTAATCTGGAAAATATTTCTTGAGCAACACCCCACAATCACAGGAAAACAAAGCAAAATGAACACATGAGATAATGTCAAGTTAAAAAGCTCTGCACAGCAAATAATACAATCAACAAAGTGAAGAGACAACTCACATAATGGGAGAAAATATTTGCAAGCTATTCCTCTAAGAAGGGATTAATGACCAAAATATGTAAAGACCTCAGACAAATCTATAGGAAAAACATTTTCAATTCAATGGAAAATTGGACAAAATATCTGAATAGACATTCCTGAAAAGAAGACATAGAAATGGCAAATATGCATATGAAAATGAGCTTACCATTATTGATTATCAGAGAAACACAAATCAAAACTACAATGAGATATCAACTCACTCCAGTTAAAATGGTTTATATCCAAAAGAGACGATGTAACAAATGCTGGTGAGGATATGGAGAAAAAGGAACCCTCATACACCATTAGTGGAAATGAAAATTAGTACAATTATTATGGAGAATAGTTTAGAGGTTTTTCAAAAAACTAAAAATAGAGCCACTCTGTGATTTAGCAATCCCACTGCTGGGTATATACCCAAAATAAAAGAAATCATTATATTAAATAAATATCTTGACTTCCACATTTTCTGCAACACTGTTCACAATAGCCAAGAGTTGGAAGCTACCTAATTGTCTGTCAACAGAGGTAAAGAAAGAAAACATGATAAACAAAATATGATACATATACACAATGGAGTACTATTTAGCCATAAAAAAGAATGTGATCCTATCATTTGCAACAACATGGATGGAACTGGAGATTATTGTATTAAGTAGAATAAGACAGGCACAGAAAGACAAACTTTGCATATTCTCACATATTTGTGGGATATAAAAATCAAAACAATTTAACTCATGGACATCAGGCATAGAAGGATGCTTACACAAGGCTAGGAAGGGTAGTGGGAGTGGGTGGGATCATTAATAGGTCCAAAAAATAGAAAGAATGAATAAGACCTACTATTAGATAGAGCAGCAGGGGTACTGGAGTCAGTAATAATTTAATTGTACATTTTAAAATTACTAAAAGAGTATACTTGGATTGTCTGTAACACTAAGAATAAAGGCTGGAGGGGATGAGAACTCCATTCTCCATTATGTAATTATTATGTATTGCATGCCTGTATCAAAATCTTTCATATATGACATAAATATATGCACCTGCTATGCACCCACAAAATTAAAGATAATAGAAATAAAAATATTTTGCATGCAGTGCAGCCCAGAAAATAGTCAATCATATCACAGAAATGTTACTTTCCTGTGTGCTGTTCTGGTACCTGCCATTAGCTCTGTCACCATCAAAACTTAGCAGCATCTTTGTTTTGCCAGAAGGTCATTGGGTTATTGCATTTCCATGTTTTATGCTCAACATTATTTCCAATAAAATAACTAATTTCATATTTAAAAACAAGAATCTGGAACCAAAGAATTACAGAAGCTTGAAATTCCCTTGTTTTTCTTTTTCTTATAGTTTGTTTTATTTCTCTCTCTCTCTCTCTCTCTCTCTCTCACACACACACACACACACACACACACACACACACACACACAATTTTTTTCTATTACCAAGTTCTTGTTCTGTTCTGCTCATAGTGGAATTCACATTGCATTCAAGTGATCAGTCTTCAGCATGAGAATTTTTCAGAGAAAACTTACCCCAAAATCTTAACTCTGCTATTATTCCCTGAAGAGGTAAGACACTATTAGATTCAATTTATTTAATCATGCATTCTCCAACCCACTAAAGTATTAGTGCTTTCAATACAAGGTACATGACATACTTTTCCAAAGTGAGCCTTTCAACACTAGATTGTTGAATGTCAGTAGTGTTCACTAATTGTCCTTTCAAGGTTAAACTTACAAATTTTGTTCATGTGATATTTTATGAACTGCTTTATGTCATTTAATTTTTAAACACATTCTTAAGATCCACAGTGTGCTCTGTTATTGGAGTCTTAGACTCAGAACCAATGTAATATTTAACATTCTAGCTTAGGTACCTATATAATATACAAATAAATAAATAATTTTAGATTATAATAAATGCTATAAAAAATGACGCTAGTGAGTGATAGAGTAGGGACTGGTTAGAGAAGGTCTTTTAGAGATACTGACACTTGAGCTAAGATTCAAGTGAGGATCAAAATACACAAAAATCTCAGAAAATTTTAGTCTAGGCTGAAAGAAGAAAAGAAACAAAAAAAGCAGAAAGAACAAAGAGCTTTTCCAAGGAACAGAATAATAATGCCAAATAGAATGAAGAGCAAGTGCTATAATCTGAATGTTTGTGCCTCTACCCTCAAAATTCTTCTGTTGAAACTCTCAATGTGATAGTATGTAGAGGTGGAGTTTTTGAGAGGTTGGATTAGTGCCCTTATGAAAGAGGCTTGAGGGAACTTCCTCATGTCTTCCACCATGTGAGGTCACAGGTAGACAGTATCATCTTTGAAGCAGATGCTGAGCCTCACCAGACACCAAATCTGTTGATGCCTTGAACTTGGATTTCCCAGCCTCCAGAACTGTGAGTAATAAATTTCCATTGTTTAAAAATTAGCCAGTTTCAATATTTTGTTATAGCAGTAGGAACAGACTAAGGCAGCAAAAGAGTAATAAAAGACATTGGAAAAGTAGCCCTGTAGGACTTGAATTTTATTCAAAGTGCCATTAGAAGTCACTAAGTTCAATCAGGGAACTACCATGCTTTTCTCTTCAAAGAAAATCACCCTGACTTTTAAAATTTTACTCAACTGTAAATATACTGAAAAGGGCAACAGTCTTTCATATAAAACAAAATTGTGCTAGGTTCTAGTCATTATATTTCCAAAGCCAAAGCCACATCAAAATTACCTAAGGCATTTTCATAGATTTTCAAAACACAACTGTCCAGGCCTCCTTTCTTAAGTTTTCTGATTCAGGGCTCTGGGACTGATTCTGGGACTCCATATTTTAAAAATCTCCTAAGATGTTTCTGATGCACATCCCTGCTTAAACATCCTTGACCTAAGCCATACTTATTGAAAAACACAGTTGACAAAATAATTGTAAATGTCAAATTTTCAATAGACAAAAATCTGTATGATAAATTGGCACTTCAAAATAATATGTTTTTCTCACAATTATTCATCACAATACTAAGAGGACTCAGCATTATTTACAAATGGAAACACAGGTACTTAAATAACCTCTTTGAAATTCCTACTAGTCACTGAATTTCTGATCTCTTTTATCACCTGAAGCCTCTCTAATGCTACTCAACATATTTCCTGGCTGGCACAGACAATCTATATAGAACTGTACCAAACAATTCGGGTTTATATTGGCCTCTAACCTAATGTTTGATCTTGATGCTATTGCATTTTCTGACAGATTTCTTTTGATCTTCCTCTACACAGTCCTTTAGAACATCATTCTAACCGAAGTCTCCCTTGGTTACTATAGTGGCTAATAACTTTTTAGCTCTTCAAATTAATTCTGAAGCATAGAAACAGGATTTGCTTAATGTGGCTGATCTGATCAATTGTGTTTCATGTTTTCTCTGCTTCTGATAAACTCAGCAGCATAACTATGAACTCATGTCAACCTAACCTACATTCATTCTCCTTGGTGGACCAGTGTGCTGGGTAAATTGAAATGATTAGGTCAGAGATATGACCCACACAGAGAACTTCTAAACTTGCTGTTTTCACTGAGCCTGAGAAATAATCCTCCTCATCCCCTCGGGAGCTTTAAACAACATAATTTTTAGATACCACAAAGGAGTATGATCAACAGGGCTACACACTTCTCCCTTCTTTTCTCCTTCTCACATTCACCATCCTTGGCCTGTTTCTCTTACTGAAATTTTAGTACATGTTTTTGTGCTGCTTTTGTAACAGGCAGAGTTTTTCTATTTTTTATATTAGCACCATTTATTAAATAGATGCTTTTCCAATGGGCAGATTGACTTTGTGAGTATTGCTGCTTCTCTAACTCCATGTGGCATTGATGATAGCCTCTTCACTTGTGACATCCACCCCCTTTCACACTAACGTTGAAGTCAGTGTGAGTCTGGAGGAAGATTTTAAATTATCTGGGCACTTCATGGAAGTAACTTCAACTCTGCCACCCAATTTCTGTCTGAAATAATACTTGGGTTTGACATGAGCAGCCATTCCATTTCTACTAATATATACTATACCAGTATACCCACTAGTATACTAATTGCCTTTCATTTTAGTGTAAACAGTTGAGTGCCCATAGCGCCTGGCACAGTTTTGAAGAATGAGCAAGTGCTTCTTTCCTCAGGCATGTCTCTAAACCATGGAGCCTTTTCAAAAGAAAGGAAACACTGGCCAGGTGCAGTGGCTCATGCCTGTAATCCTAGCACTTTGGGAAGCTGAGGTAGGTGGCTCACCTGAGGCTGGGAGTTCGAGACTAGCCTGACCAACATGGAGAAACCCTGTCTCTATTAAAAATACAAAATTAGCTGGGTGTAGTGGTGCATGCCTGTAATCCCAACTACTCAGGAGGCTGAGGCAGGAGAATTGCTTAAACTTGGGAGTGGCGGAGGTTGCCATGAGCCAAGATTGTGCCATTGCACTCCAGCCTGGGCAACAAGAGCAAAACTCTGTCTCAAAAAAAAACAAAAAAAAACAAAAACAAAAAAAATCAAAAAACAAACAAAAACAGGAAACAGTGCTAAAGCCGTTGTTTTCAACTTGAGTTTTACCACCCTCTAATTAGTACTTATTTTAGAAATCTGTAGGGCTTTTTTTTTTTTTTTAATTACAAAAGCCAATGGGTACTGGCATTTAGTGGTGAAGATAGGGTTGAGGTGTTGGTGACAAGAATGTTCTATCACATGTCATATTAAGAACGTCTTTGCACTACCCTGATACCAAAACCAGACAAAGACACAATGACAACCAACTACAGGCCAATATCCCTGATAATCATAGATATAAAAATTCTCAACAAAATACTAGCAAATCTAATTTAACAACACATTTGAAACATCATTTACCTTGATGAAGTGAGTTTTATCCCAGGAATGCAAGGGTGGTTTAACATATCATAGTGATACGTTAAACAGAATCATGGGGATATGTTAACAGAATCATGGGCTATGTTAACAGAATCATGGGGGGAAATCATAATCATTTCAATAGATGATGAAAAAAACATTTGATAAAATTTAACATCCCTTCATGGAAAAAACCCTCAACAAATTGGTTATAGAGGGAACTTATGTTAAAATGATAAAGGCTATATATGACAAGCCCACAGCTAATATCATACTGGATAGGGAAAAGCTGAAAGCCTTTTCACTAAGATCTGGAACAAGACAAGGATGCCTATTTTTACTGCTTCTATTCAATACAGTACTGGGATTTCTAGCTAAAGCAAACAGGCAAAGAAAGAAATAAAAAGGCATCCAAATTGGAAAAGAGGAAGTCAAATTGTTCCTCTCTGCAGATGACATGATCTTATACCTAGAAAAACCTAAAGACTCCACCAAAAATTTCTTTAGATCTGATAAGTAAATTCAGTAAGGTTTCAGGATACAAAATGAACATATAAAAATTAGTAGCATTCCTGCATGCTAATAGTGATGAATCTGAAAAAGAAATCAAAAAATCAATCCCTATAGAACCAAGTTGGAAAATATACTTTAGGATATCATCCAGGAGAACTTCCCTAACCTAGTAAGACAGGCCAACATTCAAATTCGGGAAATCTAGAGAACCCCAGTAAGATACTCCATGATAAGATAAACTCCAAGAAACATAATCATCAGATTCTCCAAGGTTGAAATGAAAAAAGAAAAAATTGTTAAAGGCAGCCATAGAGAAAGGCAGCATCACTTTTAAACAGGGAAGCCCATCAGACTAACAGTGGACTTCTCAGCAGAAACCTTAGAAGCCAGAAGATATTGGGGGGCAATATTCAACATTCTTAAAGAAAAGAATTTTCAACCCAAACTTTCATATTCAGCCAAACTAAGCTTCATAAGCAAAGGAGAAATAAAATCCTTTTTAGACATGCAAATGCTGAGGGAATTTGTCACTATCAGGCTTGCCTTGCAAGAGCTCCTGAAGGATGCACTAAATATGGAAAGAAAACACTGTTACCAGCCACTACAAAAACACACTGAAGTACACAGACACTATGAAGCAAGCACATAAACAAGTCTGCAAAATAACCAGCTAGCCTCATGATGACAGGATCAAATTCACACATAACAATATTAGCGTTAAATGTAAATGGTGTAAATGCCCCAGTTGAAAGACACAGAGTGAAATGAACTAATGGCATTCACAGCAACCTGGATGAGACTGGAGACTATTATTCTAAGTGAAGTAACTCAGGAATGGAAAACCAAATATTGTATGTTCTCATTGATATGTGGGAGCTAAGCTGTCCAGGATGCAAAGGCATAAGAATTATACAATGGACTTTGGGGACAGGCTGAAAAAGGTGAGATGCGGGCAAGGTATAAGAAGACTACAAATAAGGTGCAGTGTATATACTGCTCGGGTGGTGGGTGCACCAAAATGTCACGAATCACCACTAAAGAACCTACTCATGTAACCAAACACCACCTATACCCCAATAACCTATGGATAAATAAATAAATAAATAACACAGAGTGGCATGCTGGATAAAGATTCAAGACCTACCAGCATGTGGTCTTCAAAAACCCATCTCACGTGCAAATACACACATAGGCTCAGAATAAAGGGATGGAGGAACTATGTACCAAGCAAATAACAAATAGAAAAAAGCAGGGTCACAGTTATTGTCTAATTTCTGACAAATAGACATTAAACCAACAAAGATCAAATAAGACACAGAAGGATATTACATAATGATAAAGGGTTCAATTCAACAAGAAGAGCTAACTATCCTAAATATACATGCACCCAATATAAGAGCACACAGATTCACAAAGCAAGTTCTTAGAGACCTGCAAAGAGACTTGGATTGCCAACAATAACAGTGTGAGATTTTAACAGCCCACTGGCAATGTTAGACAAATCAAGGCAAAATTAACAGAGATATTCAGGACCTAAATGCAGTTCTGGATCAATATCTATAGAACCCTCCACTCCAAAACAACAGAATATACATTCTTCTCTTCATCACATGGCACTTACTCTAAAATTGATCACATAGTCAAAAGTAAAATACTTCTCAGCAAATGCAAAAGAACTGAAATCATTAACAAAAAGCCTCACAGACCACAGTACAACCAAATTAGAACTCAGTATTAAGAAACTCACTCAAAACCACACAACTACACAGAAATAGAATGCCTGCTCCTGAATGACTCCTGAGTAAATAATGAAATTAAGGCAGAAATCAAGAAGTTCTTTGAAACTGATGAGAATAAAGAGACAATACGCCAGAACCTCTGGGATGCAGCTAAAGCAGTGTTAAGAGGGAAATTTACAGTACTCTAAATGACCATATCAAAAAGCTAGAAAGATCTCAAATCAACAACCTAACATCACAACCAAAAGAACTAGAGAACCAAGAGCAAACAAACCCCAAAGCTAGCAGTAGACAAGAAATAACCAGGGTCTGAGCAGAACTGAAGGAGAGAGAGACATGAAAGCCTTAAAAAAAATCAGTGAATCCAGGAGCTAGTTTTATAGCTAGACTGCTAGCTAGACTAATAAAGAAGAAAAAGAAGAATCAAACAAATACAATCAGAAATGATCAAGGGGATATCACCAGGGACCCAAGAGAAATACAAACAACCATCAGAGAATACTATAAACACCTGTATGCACATAAACAAGAAAATATTGAAGAAATGGATAAATTACTGGATCTATACACTTTCCCAAGACTAAACCAGGAAGAAATGGAATCCTTGAATAGACCAATAACAAATTCTGAAATTGAGGCAGTATAAATAGTCTGTCAACCAAAAAAAGTCAAGAAGTAGACATATTTACAGCTGAATTCTACCAGAGGTACAAAGAAGAGCTAATACCATTTCTACTGAAATTATTCCAAACAATTTAAAAGGAGGGACTCTTCCCTAACTCATTTTATGAAGTCAAGATCATCCTGATACCAAAACCTGGCAGAGATACAACAACAACAACAACAACAACAACAACAAAACCTTCAGGCCAATATCCCTGATTAACACTGATGTAAAAATTCTCAATAAAATACTGGCACACTGAATCCAGCAGCACATCAAAAAGCTTATCCACCATGATCAAGTTGGCTTCATCACTGAGTTGTAAGGTTGGCTCAGCATACACAAATCAATAAATGTGATTCATTACATAAACAGAACTTAGGACAAAAACCACATGATTATCTCAATAGACACAGAAAAGGTCTTTGATAAAATTTAACTTCCCTTTATGTTAAAAACTCTTAATAAACTAGGTATCGAAAAGACGTATCTCAAAATAATAAGAGCCATATATGACAAACCCACAGCCAGTATCATACTCAATGAGAAAAAGCTGGAAGCATTCCTCTTGAAAACTGGCACAAGACAAGGATGCCCTCTCTCATTCCTATTCAACAAAATATTGGAACTTCTGGCCCGAGAAATCAGGCAAGATAAAGAAATAAAATGCATTCAAATAGCAAGAGAGGAAGTCAAACTCTCTTTTTTGCAGATATCATGATTCTAAATCTAGAAAACTCCGTCATCTCAGTCCAACAAGCTGATAGGCAACTTCAGCAAAGTCTCCAGATACAAAATCAATGTGCAAAATCCCTAGCAATTTCATACACCAACATTTTGAGGGGGAGGAATTCATCCATGGTGTTGCGTATGGCAATAGTTAATTGATCTCACTGTTATATGTCACTGTGCAAATATACCCAAATTCATTTATGTATTATACTAAAAATTGGCTTTTTTGTTGTTGACTCCACTTAGGAGCTGTTGTGAACAGAGCTGCTATGGGATGTTCTTCTATATTTCCTTTGGTGTTCATACAAACTTAGTGTTGTTAGATATATACCTAAGAGTGGAATTCCTGGGTGATTGGGTATGCATATGCCAAGGGGTTCTCTAAAATGACTGCAAATGTACACTTCCACCACTAGTGTACAAGAGTTGCATTTGCTCTATATTACAAGTGGGATTCACATATGCATATCCCCACTATAATTGACAGTATTTATTCTCCTACAAGTCCCCTTCTTATTTCTAAAGACTTTTCTTTTCTTAGGAATAAGTTAGGGACCATGTCCTCAAATGCCCCAATATGCTGGGACAGAGTAGCAGGGAATAAATATCAAGCTTCCAAATGGTTTCTTTGAATAGCCTCTCATTGTGCTTGAAGTGAAGAAAACACACCCCCACTTCTTCCCTTTAGAGAGAGTAAACTCCCAGCGCAACTACAAATTTCTCTCTTTAAAAATGTTGGAAAAAATGCATATAACATAAAATTTGCTATTTTAACCATTTTAAGTATAAAATTCGGTGGCATTTATCACATTCACGATGCTATGCAACCATCACTACAGTCGATTTCTAGAACTTTTTCATCATCCTAAACAGAAATTGGTTACATATTAAACAATAACTTTCATAGCCCCCAGCCCCTTCACCTCCTAACCACCATTCTACTTGCTGTCTCTGTGAATTAATAACTTTCTCTTGTCTTCCTCACTAAATTCTCTGCCTACATTTAAGAAGCCTAACTTTTTATGACCTTACTACAGGTGAAATGCCAAAGAGTCATGGAACACATTCTAGAATACTCTTCTGAATGTTCATATACTTAATTTTGGGATTTTATTCTCTGTACATGTTGATGGCTCTGTCAAAACTTTTAAACTTTTAAATTTTATAAAATTGCTTTACATGAGCATGCAATGTTGGTGAATCACTTTTTTCCCTTTAATCATCTCTCACCTCTGACTGCATTTTTTGACTGTCCTTCTGAAGAGTCAGACATTTTTTACTGAAGAGTCTCCATTAGTTTTTCTTATCACAATGCAGCTGATGTATGAACTTTCTGTTTTTGCTTTGACAATTTAGGTAACAAAATGTTTCCCAATTTGAAAAATGTGGGTTTAATATATCTACTGCGCATCAATTGGACTGGGCTGAATTTAGCTGATGGTGTAGGAGTGCCTCAGTAACTCAGCATTGCTATAAATGTATCATCCTGCTAAAGAATGCTCTTATATATTTGCACAGCAATTTTGTCTCTCCAGTAATTTGAAGACAATGAGAACTAGTAGTAAAGTATTAGAAATTTTCTCTTTGTGGTGATACAGGTAGAAATTGCTTATAATTGTAATCTATTATCTATAACAAGTTTTTTGAAATCTCCTTATAATCAAAACAAATTATTTAACTCTCACAGGATGCTCCAAACTGGAAAAAGAATACATATTCACTTCTATAGAGTGTATCATCTGCCTAATAGGAAGAAATATATATAGATTCATAAGTAATCTTCCAAAAGTGTACCGTCATTTCCTGGGCAGAACTGTATGTTTTTCCAAAACCAGAGCTTCAACCTGAAAGATCCTCAAGAGACCTTTAATCTATGATTATTTCCAAAAAGCTGCTCAAACTGGGTGCAGAGAACTTTCTACCAACTATGTAATAGACAGTACCAGTTCTCAAAGAGCTTAAATAATCCCACAGACCGACAATTATCTCACAAAAGTACAAGTAGTCATTACCTACAGTAGAATATTTGGTGCAGCAGAGAGAGAGCTTCCCCTTATAAAAGTTTTCTATTTAGGCTCTACATCAAAGGTCAGCAAACTTTATCCCTTAAGGGCCAGATGGTAAAATATTTTAAACTTTGTGAGGCATATAGGCTTTGTCACAACTGTTCACCTTTGCCAGTGTAGTGCCAAAGTGGTCATAAACAATACTGAAACAAATTGTCATGGGATCCTTGGTATATCATTTTGCCAGCCAGAAACCTCTGTGGCTAGTGGCACTTTTGCCCAAGTTTTGCTCAGGCCTGCTGGGCTTGTTCTGCCCACTTGACCTGTCTGTGCTCAGCTTGTGCTATTGGCCTAGATTCCATGTCTGCCAAGCCACACCAGGTACAGAGTGGTGAGGGGTGCATGAATGAATGAATGCAAGGTCTAGCCACTGTGTATAGCCAGGTACACTGGCTGTGGTGAGGTGGGCAGCTCCAGGTGCCAGCATGGGCACCAGCTTCCTGTGAGGCAATGGCTGGACCAGGCACACTGCCAGCAGCTTCCACTGCAGGCTCCAGGGAACATGGTAGTGCTTGGACACTTGGATATGCCAGGAGCTGCAGAGCCCCAAAAAGGGTGTCATAACCCTGGCTTGGGGAGCTCCTAGGTCTGGGCTCCCTGAAGGGCTGCAGCTCTTCATTCCTTTTCTCTCTTTTCTTCTTCTTGTCATCCTCAACTTGGTGAGTAGTTGGGGGGGTGGGTTACAGCCCTGTCTATGTTACAGCTCTTTTAGTCCCACCATTCAGCAAGTCCCAAGTTCTTGTCCTATGTCCAGGAAGATTGAGGTAGCTGGACAACTGGAGGATTAGCAAGGTAAAGAGGTGCTTTATTGAGCAACAGTACAGCTCTTAGGAAATCTGGGGTGGGTAGCTCCTTTCCATCAGTAGGTCACTTTCTTGTCTCTGCAGCCCTCAGAGAAGAGGAGACCAAGACTGGGTAGCTCCCATCTGCAGGCAGGTCATCCCATCATCTGCCAAAGTCTGGCTGAGTCTGGGTTTTTTATGGGCTTCAGACGGGAGAAAGTGCATGCTGCTTGGTCCATGGGTGGCCATGGGTGGGCCTGAAAAAACCACTGTAAGTTCTCACTCTGTTCTGTGGAACAAGCATCAGGCTGTCCCTGGCTTGAAAGTGAGGACCTCACCAGGGACCCCCCCACCTTTCCACAAAAGATCCTATCTGCCTCCTGCCACCAACAACCTGCCATCCATGGTGCTCAGGCTATTCATGTGTAGGGTCACCTGCAGGCCTGTGCCAAGTCACTCTTAGCCCCGCATTTGGCTTCTCTCCCATTCTCATCAGTGCCCAAAGTCTGGAGGGGGCTGAGGCAGCAGGGTCCTGGTGTGTCAGCACAACCCTGAGTACATGCACACCAGGCTAGGTCATGACAGTGCCTGGGCTCAGCCTCAACTTTGTTCCAAAATCAAAGCAGTCACTGGGAGTGGGGAGGGCCAGGCAACAGGAGCAGGCAGGGGCAGTGGGGCTTCCCAGGTTATCAAGAGTGCAGCGATGCCTGAATCCGCAGCTGTCATTGGGCAGCTGCAGCTGTACCAAGGATGATGGGGCTTCCACCCCACCAACTTGGAAGGCAGTGGGGCTTCTGCCAGTTCCCAGCTCCTGCCGGCTCCATGGAGTGCACCATCTTGGCCATGCCTCCCCAACTGCAGCTGGCATCTTTGCAGTGGTCACTCTAGATGGGCTGTCATTGCCATCAATCCCCCCCGAAGAGGTACAACTAACTGCTATTAGGATAGGGACAATAACTGCTCTTAATTGCATCATGCTGAGAGGGGCCATTGTTAGGTGAAATGGGAGTCAGATCTGGTAAAAAAAAAAAAAAAGGAGCCAATGTCTGAGGCTCCAATTGAATAAGTGCTTGGAGTTTGATGGTCTCTGGATGAGAATAAACAAGTTTTAGAAGGAGGTTAAGTATACATTGACCAAATATGAGCATCATACAAAGAGGAGCTAAAAGGAAAAAATGTATAAAAAGAATAGACTGTTCTGATAACAAGGTTGTGACTAGAGCTGTTTCACCCTGGTGAAAGAAACTGAATCTTTTATGAGGGCGATAAAAATTTAATAAAGAAATAATTGTTTAGGGGTATAGGTAATCCCTTGGGAATTCAGGATTAAGGAGTCCTTGATAAAGATCCCTTATAAAGAGAAACAGAACAAAGGTGAGAACAGTAAGGAAGAGGTCTTCCCAACTACAACTGAGGGATTAGAAACAGTATTATGTTAAAGGTTTTCTGAGATGTCCCCCAGAGTCATGCTAAGAGAGGAGGCAGGGGGCTGCATTGGAGAGAAGAAATGAAAGGCTCACTCCAGTGTCCAAGATCCATTTTCATCTCTTCAACTTCTAAACTGCTGGAGCTGGGGAGAGGTGCCTCAGGAGCCATTAATCCTGCTGGATTGTTTGGGCTGGGCCAGGTATCCCATGTCTCTGGAGACAGTTTGCCCTCCAGTGGTCCCCTTTGCAAATTGGACAGGGTCAAGGTGGTTTCCTCCTGCTGTCCAGACAGTCCTTCCTAAAGTGCCCTGACTTGCCACATTTGTAGCAGTTATCATGTGCATCCCAGGGACTCTGGGGTTTGTGAGTACGTAAGGTGGCTATTAGAGCCTCTGCCTCTTTCTAGTGTCTCTTTTTCCTGTCTTGGGCCTCCTTCTGATCCGTATTGTAAAATACCAAGGTGGCCACTTTCAGGAGGTTCTCTAAAGCACTACCTGGTCAAATGGCCTGTCTCTGCAGCTTTCTTCTGATATCAGGGGCTGCTTGAGTAATACATTTATCTTTTAAAATACTTTGTCCCTCGACTGAATCAGGAGATAGAGACATATGCTTTACCAAGGCCTCTCTCAGCCTTTCCAAGAAGGCAGTGGGATTCTCATCTAATCCATGATCTATCATGGATAGCTTGGAGTAATTGATTGGCATAGTCCTAATTCTCCATAAGCCCTCCAATACACCTCCAAGTACCTCCATGCCTGAAAGGGCTTTTGCTTCCATTCTCCCATTTCATCACTGGGGTCCCATTTAGAGTCCTCCAATGGTACTGCTATTCTTCCAATTGGATAAAACTCAACCCCTTCCCTGACACTAAATGAGATCCAAAGCTCATCTCCAAAATTCTCTGCCACTTGTACAGCAGCCTTCTTTACAGCAGTAGTGAGGGTCTGATTCAAAAGTGACATAACATCCTTCCAGGAATGTTCAAATACTTGGATTAAATTCTGAAAAGCCTCTATATACTTATCAGGGTCATCTAAAAACTTGCCCAAATCCCCCTTAATTTGCCTTAAGTCCCGTAGAGAAAAGGGGACCTGGACTTCAATGGGGCCATATTCATCAGGCATCTGTTGTAGGGGCAGCAATGAGACTGGGACCTGCCTTAAATGAGGATTTCTAGGATGAGGCAAGCTTGAAAAAGAACCTGCATAGGGAGGAGTGAAGGGAGTTGATTCCCCCTCTGGAAGTACTTCTGAGATTTGCTTCCCAAGTTCCCCAGGACTGAAACCTTGCAATCTCTCCTAAGATGGCCACTAGGAGGACTGAATCAATCTAACAGTGTTGGCAAAGGTCAACTACCCTGAAAGGGAAAGACAGCCTACACATGTGGGACCTTAGACCATTTACCCTCATATTTACAGAAAAGGTCCAGCTGCAGGATGGTATTGAAATTAATGCTTTCTTCCTGAGGCCATGCTTCTCCTTCCTGCAGAAGATAATTCAGCCACACCTGAAAAGACATTATTTTAAAAAATAATTACAGACCAATACCAACAGCACTAAAGAACATAAGACAAGTTAGCAAATCAAATCCAGAGTATTTTATTACAACATGACCAAGTGGTATTTAGCTAAAGAATGCAAGGTTGGTTTAAGATTTGAAAATAATTCAATATAATTTACTATATTAAAGAACACAGTCACATAATCATTACCTTAAAAGAACAAATTCTCAGCAAGGAAACAACTACCCTAACATTACACTTACTTGGAAAATATGAAAAGCTTCCCACTTGAAAATCAGAAACAAGACAACTATGTTTATATTCATAACTTCTAAGCAACTGTATTGGAAGCCCTAGTTAGTAAAAGAAGGAAAGGAGCAAATTACAAGAAGCCTAAACATTAAAAAAGGAAAAAGTAAAACTGTCTTTATTCATAATCACCATTTTATGTGTAGAAAATCCAATGGAATCCTCAAACCACTAGTAGAACTAGTAAATAAATTTAGCGAGGTCTTAGAATGCAAGGTCAACATACAAAAAAGCAATTTTATTTCTGCATATTAGCAACAAACAATTGAAAAATGAAATTTTAAAACATTGCCATTTAAAATAGCATCAGAAAACATAAAATTTAATAAAAGGTAAGCAATATCTCTCCACTAAAAACTACCAAAGACCTTTAAAAGAAAAATTTCCCAAATGAAAAGATATAGCACATTTATAGATTGCAAGATACTGTTGATATTATTCTGTTAAGATGCTAAACTAGGACAAAGGTCAAAAAACTATTCCTGTAAAGATTCAGACTGTATGTATTTCAAGATCTGTGGACCACACAATCTCTGTTGTAACTACTCAACACTTCCGGAATAAGGCCAGTCAGCAACAGTGTAAACATTGATGAGCATGACTGTGTTTCAATAAACTTTTATTCTAAAAAAAGGTTACAGGTGGCATTTAGCCTGGAGGCCATAGTTTGCCAAATTATAATTTAGAATATTAATTTGACTTATATAAAATACTTCTATATTAGTGCTAGTATTAATAATACAAATATATTAATGTTAATTTAGAATATGTAAGAAACTCCTATAAATTAGTTTTAAAATACTAACAATGCTTTAATAAAATGGGTACAGACTGAACTAGAAACTGTACTAAAGAAGGACGTACAAATGGCCAACACATACGTACACAAAGGAAATAAATGGCTAACGCATGAAAAGTTTTTCAACACTTTGTTTTAACACAAATCAAATGTTTAGGTTCTACTTTCTTGAGAATAAATAGTGTAGGCTTTTGATTAGTTTAACCCACCTAGAAAGCCTTCTGATTTTGATTAAGAGAGGTAGTCTCCCTTCTCACTACAGAGCTATTTACACTAATAATGGGTGGGAGATGATGGGATGCCCCCATGTTGGCTAAGGTGGACTCCCCAACACTGTTGCAGCAGGTTCAGAATTCAAGGTGCTACAGATGCTTTTCCTTAAAATCTAGTCATCAGTTTTGTTGAATCTAACTGTGACTTTTATAAAATACATTTCTGAACTAAAAAATGGCACTACTGCTCAACCTAGCAATCTCACTACTGGGTATCTATCGAAAGGAAAATAAATCATTTATCAAAAAGACACCTGTAATGGGGCAGAGCAAGATGGAAGAATAGAAGCTTACCTAGTTAGTTCCCTGCTGGAATGTCAAAGTTTAACAACTATCTGCACACAGAAAATTGCCATCACAAGAACCAAAAATCAGGTGAGCAATTATAGTATGTGATTTTAATTAAGTATCACAGAAAGAGGCATTGAAAAGGGTAGCAAAGACAGTCCTGAATCACTGATAAAATCCCTCCTTCATCCCCAGCAACAACTGTGTAGCTAAGAGAGAGAAACTTTGCAATTTGGGGAGGGAGAGTTCAGTAACTGAGGAACTTTACACTGGACTCAGTGCTGCCCTGACACAGTGGAAAATAAAGCTCTGCTGGGCTCAGCCAGCACCTTTACATGAAGGGAGCATTTCAACCAGCGCTAGCCAGAGGGAAATTGCCCATCCCAGCAGTTGAAACTTGAGTTTCTCAGCAAGCCTTGCCATCACAGGCTGAAGTGCTCTGAGGTCCTGGGTAAAGTTGAAAGGCAGTCTAGTATACAAGGACTGCAATTTCTAGGCAACTTCTAGTACTAGGCTGTGCTTAGAGCCAGTGGACTAGCACATGACCTAGGGAAACACCAGCTGGTGTGGCTAAGGCAGTGCTTGCACAATCCTTCCCTCAACCAAAAGCAATGCAGCTTGCAGCAACAAAAGTGACAACTTCCTTCAGCTTAAGGAGAGGAGAGTGAAGAGTAACAAAATCTTGCATCTTAGGAGCTAGCTCAGACATGGTAGGATAGGGCAGCAAACAGAGTCATGAGATCCTAGCTCTTGAACAACTTTCCTAGACACACCTTGGTCTAAAAGGGAACTGCTTCCTTGAAGGGAAGGACTTATTCCTGGCAGAATACATCACCTGTGATGAATGGTATGGGTCTGTGCCCTACCCAAATCTCATGTTGAATTGTAATTCCCAGTGTTGGGGGAGGGACATAGTGAGAGGTGATTGGATCATGGGGGCATATTTCTCCCTTGCTGTTCTTGTGATAGTGAGTTCTCGTGAGATCTAGTTGTTTAAAAGTATATAGCACTTCTCCCTCACTCTCTCTCTGGCTCTGCCATGGTAAGATATGCTTGTTTCCCCTTTGCCTTCTGCCATGATTATGTTTCCTGAGGCCTCCCAGCCATACTTCCTGTTCAGCCTGTGGAACTGTGAGTCAATTAAACATCATTTCTTCATAAATTAACCAGCCTCTGGTAGTTCTCTATAACGGTGTGAGAATGGACTAATACACCTGCTGACTCAAGATCACTTGGGCCCTGAATAACCTACAGAAATACCCAGAAAGTATGTCATGGGCCTTGAGCTCTGAGGCATGCTGGCTTCAGCTATGGTGGCTATGATCAAAGACTCCTGTGTGAGAAAAGCATAGGTAAAAATAAAGGGAACTTCATCTTTCATCTTTATTACCAAGTTGGCCACAGTAGGGCAAAGCAACAAGAGGCTCTTGGGGTCCCTAGTCCAGGCCTAAGTTTTTGGAAAGAATTTCTAGACCTTCCTTTGGCCAGAGGGAGCCCACTCCCCTGAAGGGTAAGTTCCAGGCCTATCAGCATTCACCACAAGCTTATAATAGAGTACTTGGGCTTTAAGTGAACATCCTTGGTGGCCTGGCAGAACCCCCGTGGACTAGTCATGGTGGTGACTACAGGGAGAGGCTCCTTCTTCTGAGTAAAGGACAGACATGAGCAGGAAGGACTTTGTATTATGGTGTGGGTGTCAGCTTGGATGCAGCAGACTATAACATTAGGCAAACTTCTAATGTGTTTGACTTCAATTCCTGGCTCCCAGACAGCATCTCTGGACATGCCTGGTGCCTGGAAGAACTTGCCACCCTGAAAGGAAGGGTCTTGGGCAAGACCCAGTGCTGCGCTGACTTTAGGTCTCACTCAGCACAGTCCCAGTGGTGCTGACTACAGGGATGGTTGCATAACCACATCTCTAGCCCCAAGTAGCTCAGCACAGAGAGAGAGAGAGAGAGAGAGAGAGAGAGAGAGAGAGAGAGAGAGAGAGAGAGGGAGAGAGAGAGAGAGAGACATCCATGGAAAAACAACAAGATTCTCTGTCTGGTAATCAAGATAATTCTTCCAGATCTTATTCAAAACCACCAAGATGGTGCTTCCATGAGTCTAAAAAAACTACAGCAGCATTAGGCTCAGGGCCTAAGTTCCTCTGAGTACCTGGGAAGTCCTTCCAAAGACAGGTACAAACAAGCACAGACTGAAAACTACAATAAAAAATACCTAACTCTTTAATGCCCAGACACTGATGAACATCTACAAGCATTGACTCTATCCATGAAAACATGATCTCACCAAATGAACTAAATAAGGCACCAGGCACTAATCCTAGAGGATCAGATATATATGACTTTTCAGACAGATAATTCAAAATAGCTATTTTGATGAAACTGAATAAATAGCTATTTTGAGGCAACTCAAGAAAATTCAATCTAACACAGAAAAGAAATTCAGAATTCTATCAGACACATTTAATGAAGAGATTAAAATAATTAAAAAGAATGAAACAGAAATTCCAGAGTTGAAAAATGTAACTGACATGCTGAAGGATGCATCAATCTTTTCATAGCAGAATTGATCAAACAAAAGAAAGAGTAGCGAGCTTGAAGATACGTTATTAAAAATACACAGAGGATAAAAAGATAAGAAATAAAACACAACTACAGGATCTAGAAAATAGCCTCAATAAAAGCAAATCTAAGAGTTACTGACAATAAAGAGGAGGTAGAGAAAGAGATAGAGGTAGAAAATTTATTCAAAGGAATAGTATCAGAGAACTTCCCAAATGTAGAGAAAGATAATAACATTCAAGTACAGGAAGATTATAGGACACCAAGCAGATTTAACCCAAAGAAAACTACCTCAAAGCATTTAATAATCAAACTCCCAAAAGTCAAGGATAAGGCAAGGATCCTAAAAGCATCAAGAGAGAAAAACAATAACAAAGATATAATAATATACAATTGAGCTCCAATATATCTGGCAGCAGACTTTTCAGTGGAAACCTTACAGGCCAGAAGAGAACTGCAAGGCATCTTTACAGTGCTGAAGGAAAAAACTTTTACCATAGAATAGTATATCTTGTGAAAATATTCTTCAAGTGTGAAGGACAAATATAGACTGTCCCAGGCAAACAAAAGCTGAAGTATTTCATCAACACCAGACCCGTCCTACAAGAAATGCTAAAGGGAGTTTGCCAGTCTGAAAGAAGACTCTTAATGAGCAAGAGGAAACGATCAGAAGGTACAAAACTCTCTGGCAAGAGTGAGCATACAGAAAACAGAACATTATAACATCATAAGGGTGCCGTGCAATGTACTCTTAAATAGAAGACTAAATGATGAATAAATCAAGAATAATCACTACAGTGACTTTTCAAGATGTAGACAGTACAATCAGACATAAAAAGAAACAACAAAAGTTTAAAAATGGGGGAGAAAAAGTGTGGAGTTTTTCTAGTTTTCTTTCTGCATGTTTGTTTGTATATGCAATCAGTGTTGTCATCAGTTTAAAATAATAAGTTATAAGATAGTATTTGCAAGGCTCATAGTAACCTCAAATCTAAAAGCATACAATGGATACACAAAAAATAAAAATCAAGAAATTAAAGAATACTACCAGAGAAAATCACCTTCACTGAAAAAGACAAGAAGGAAG
This sequence comes from Plecturocebus donacophilus, assembly GCA_004027715.1. Classification (NCBI taxonomy): domain Eukaryota; kingdom Metazoa; phylum Chordata; class Mammalia; order Primates; family Pitheciidae; genus Plecturocebus; species Plecturocebus donacophilus. Next base: position 30,569 of record PVKP010014720.1, read on the forward strand.
GAAAGAAGGAACATAAGACCACACACACACACACACACACACACACACATACACACACACACAACAACAACAACAACAACCAGAAAATAAATTTTAAAATAGTAGGAATAAGTCTTTAGTAATCAATAATAATGTTGAATGTAAATGCACTAAACTCTCCAGTCAAAAGACATAGAGTGATTGAATGGATTAAAAAAAATAAGATCCAATGATCTCTTGCCAATAAGAAATATATTTCATCTATAAGGATGTATATAGACTGAAAAAAAAGATAAAAACTGTAAGAGAAAAGAAGGTCACTTTATAATAATAAAGGAGTCAATTCAGTAAGTGGATATAATGATTGTAAATATATATGCACCCAATACTAAAGCACATGATATATGAAGCAGATATTATTAGAGATAAAGAGAGAGATAAATCCCAATACAATAGTAGCTGGAGATTTCAACACCTCACTTTCAGCTTTAGACAGATCTCCCAGATAGAAAATCAACAAGGAAACATCAGAAATGCATTAAAACACCATGTAAATACAAATGAAATTTAATTACATTAACAAATTTTAATATTTGACAAATTCAATCATTTCCCCTCCAGAAATGCCACAGATGTTTAACAAATATTTGATACCTAACACATGAAAGGCATCCTAGGGTGTATATGAAGAAGTGATCTTTGGAATTTCATAGTTCAGAGAAGCAGAAGCTGAGAAATCAGGTAAATCTTAATTCAAATCCCCTATCTGCCTTTTAACTATCTGTATGAGCATGGAGAAGATACAGCAAATCCTTTGTTTTCTTATCTGGGAAGTGGGCATAGTAATACCTACTGCACATGTTTTAAGGGAAATAAGTGAGATGGTGCACATAAAGCGCCACAGGGTACCCAGACATAGTAGGCAGCTAGATATTAGTTGCTTTTCCCATTTCCTTTACAGATTAAAAACTCAGCTCTAAAGAACTAAGTAAGGGGTTGCCAAGAATACCATGCAACCAGCTTCAGAAGTACACACGGTCTTTATCCTTCTGACCTGTAAACATAGAAAGGTACTGATCTTCTAGTAGTGATTGCGCACAGAGCATAGAGCATCCTCACTGCACTCAGAACAGAGACTCTGACTGCACAAACATCAACTAGCAAAAGCTCTGCTGAAGACACTGTGCCTTCCTAGATGTAAAGACATCATAGAACTTCCCCTTTCAAAAATTATTTTCCAACTTATCTGCCTACATTCATGGGAGTGTTCAGTCTCACTTTTGTTATGAACTTGGATAAATAATTGATTGGTATAGTGAGTGTTTGCTACTGCTCACATTCCTCAAAGCAGATTTCATAATGCGTGCCTGGGTCCTGAAAGACCCAGATAGAAGCAAACACCAATTTCTTGTCATACTCTCTATACTCTCATGTAAATCTGCACATTTCTCTAATTCACAAGCTAAGAAATAGACCATATGTTGAAATACAGCAATGCAAAATGCCTATTACACAATTAATATAGTGGTGCTTACCCCAAATGACCCTTTGATGTTGCTGACATGTCCACAATGATCACATTCCTTCCTCCTCCATGTCAGAGGTTATGGCTGTAATTTCCTGCTTTTAAAAAATTATAAATTTTCTTATCTCATACCCTGGCAAGATAGTATCTTTTTATATCCTCCCCAAGTCTTGCCTTTTTTTCTCAACACTCCAACAATCCTTATTAATATAAGGATTACCAAGGCATGTGCACATCTTCTCATGCTGGGGTACAGAGCCTTTAGAATCTCTCCATATTAATCTTATCTGCTAAAAGAAATCCACACCATTTAATTTACCAGAATCAATTTAAATATTCTAATGGTTGCATGAAGAATCAGTTGTACCAATCTGTAAAAATGTGTTTTAAATTTGTGGAATAGCTAAAGCAATTTGTTTTTCACAGAAGCCAGGTTCCAAAATTGATGACTCATCAGAACAGTTAATGTATAAATATCAGTAACCTGATAAAAATTTATTTTAAACAAAGGTCTTCTTCTAAGGGCTTAGATTTGGAGATGAAAAATGAATCATAATAAAAAATATTAATTGGAAAATAACATCAAATTTTATGAAATCTGGAAGCTTCATACAATTGCATAGCAAGTTGCCCAAAAACAGAGCTTCAGTTTTCTTCAGTAACTAGCTAGGTGACCTAGTACATTGCTTTATCTCTCCAAGTCCTAGTTACCCTGACAACAAAAGAGAAATTATGACATTATTTATTTCATACAGTTACCATGAGGATTGAATGAACTAACGTGTGTTGAACTACTTAAGTGACAAGGGCATATGCATTCTTGCATGAGTTTTCACGTTTCTCCTTCCCAGTCCTTTAAATGAAAGGGGGATTTGTCTTTTTTCTTTTCTTTCTTTCACTTTGATTTTTTTTTCATGGCATTTCTTTCATTTGCCCTATAAAGATTTCTAGTGTTGCTTACTCCATTCTTAGGCTTTGTGATATAGATTCAGAATAGTGGTGGGTGCCATGGGGTGGAGAATAACAATGGCAGAGAGAAATAAAAAGACAAACCCTGCGAAAACCTCAGGGGGAGCTAGAAGCAATTATCTGAGAGACATCAGAGCAACGACATATTGTATATTTTAGGAGAAGAAAAGGCTTTTGAGATGTGTTGAGATCTGTGTTGCTGTTGGTTAACAACTGAAAACGCTTTAATGATCTTCAAGAAATGGAAATAAATATTGGCATTTCCTTTTAATTACTTTCAGTTGATGGGCAGTGCTTCTTTGAATGTGATTCTGCACAGACACTGAGTCACATGAAACTTCAGCTTAAGTTACTGCCCCAGTGACAACAGTGATGATGATGATAACAATGATGATCATCACGATGATGTACGATCTTCCTGTACGCAAGTGAGTGGGAGAGCTGTATTCACTAATTTTCCATGGAAACAGGATACTGTTTTTCATCAAAGTGCACTGAAGGGAGATAGCATTAAAAAAGAATATTCTGCATTCTAAATGGCAAATTGAGGACTTTGAGGAATTGTAAGCAAAATTGTAAAGTTTGTAACTTTAAGCAATGTTTGCCACAGTAGTTTCTAAAAGACCCCAAACTGGGTAACAACAACCAGCCAGAAACTCCTAAAACATTTTGACATAAAAGAAAACACACCAGGAAGTAGAGAATAGGAAAAGCCAAAATCAGATCAGGAACAGCTTGTAGTAGTTAATATTTAACAGGAAAAAATAAACTTTGGTTTTCCATTTCCACCTCTGTAAAATAAAGAAAGGAGTTAAGGATCATACAGTTCCAAGAAGCACTAACATCTCAGAGAGTTGCCTTCAAGATAGAAATGGTGAAGTAAAAACATAGCTGAGTTGTTAGAGCTCAGAAGGCTTTACCTGAGCTCCAATTAAAGAGACATAGTCTCAAAACCTTTACTGAGTATAAAATCACATATGGATTTTTTTAAAAGAATTCTTTAGTTGAAAAATGTTTGATGTTAAGTTAGCAAGTCTACTTCTTGCTCATTCCTAAGTGACTCGAGACATAATACATTTTAAATATTGCTCAAACAATATTTTCCACTTAAAATCTGTATGATTGTGTTCAATCAGTAATTCATTTTTAATGTTTTCATGAGGTAATTTTTCTAAAGAATAGCATTTTATTAGAAGGGCCATTTTAAATAAATAAAGTATTCAACTCTAGAATTTAAAAACAAAAAAGCAAAACAAACTCAATGAAATCAATAGATTTAAAAAATGAATTAATGTGACAAAGGTAAAATCTTAAGCACAGTGCCCAACACAGAATAAACAATAATACACTTTAGCTAAATAAAAATAAGAGGTTTATCAATAATTTAGAAAGCAGAAAAATATCATAATTAATAAACCAAGAACTGAATAACTGGAGTGTATGAGCTGGAGAGAGGTGAAGTAGGAGACAGTAAAACAGACCAAACAGGCCCACCAGGTGTGGGTGGCACACACCTTCAATCCCAGCACTTTGAGAGCCAATGATAGAAAGATTGCTGACTCCAGGTGCCCAGAAGGCTGTATGTCACTGTACTCCAGCCTAAGTGAGAGAGTGAGACTTTGTCTCTGGAAAGAAACAACAAACAAACAAAAAAGACCAAACATTATCAAATCTGACTAAGGAAGAATCAAGTCACAACCCAAACAAATAGACTAGAAAGAAAAGAAAAGACAAGTGATATAAAAGATAGGTCAAAAAAAGTAAGCCAGAGATAGTAGCACTTGCCTACAGTCCCAGCTACTGAGGAGGGTAGGAGAGAGGATTGCTTGAGCCCAGGAGTTTTGAGTTCAGCCTGGGCAATGTAGCAAGACTATGCCTCTTGGAAAAAGAAAAATAAAAAATATATTGTGTAGATTTTTTCAAGTGAGGCTATATTTTATTCTAACCAGAAAATCTGTCCAATTTCTATCCCACTAGATTTACTGTTTTCTTTTTTCATATATTAAATTATTTTCTATCATAGGGATAGTTTTCAAGTGATTCATTCTGTTTAGAATATATATCAAACTTTTTCTAAAAAAAAAGATTCTGGTCCCACACTGGTTTACTTGTATGTTCTTTCAAGCTTTCAGAAGAAAAATAATTTCCATCTGTATAAACTACTCAGAGGATATTTAAAATAATGTCATGCCAACACAACCAGCAGCTAGAAGAAAAACTGTCTCAGTAGTTAAGAAGTATTTGGGCACATCATTTTATTTCTTTCCTTGAACTCCTTGAGTTTACAATTTTAAAAATTAAATGCATCCACTAGCATTTTCTCAGTTCTGCCATTAAGAAAATTACCCATTTTAACGAAATAGAAATTAATGTTCACTCTGGCCTTACTCATGCCAGAGCTCAGTGGTATCACTTCCATAAAACAATGAATTGCTGCTGAGGCTGCCTAACTTTATGACTTGGTGGTTCTGACAGAGCACAGGTCATAATCAGGAACTCTGGGTCTACAATCACTGGTCCCAAAGTCAGGCACTCCTTATTCACATCTAGGATGGTCAAATAGCACTCCTATTTGAACAGTTTATTAAGTGTAACTCTCTGATGCAAATGACATGGATTGCTGTAGAACTATAGATGTATTCATCATTATTCTCCTATTTGGCATTTTCTATAAACTCCATACGATGTCTTTCTCCCACCACAGATACCTCTAACGCTAGATTGTATCACCCAAGTAGTAGTGTTACTGGTGTTGCAGCCTGGACCTGACTGACTTCTTTTCTACTGTAGACACTACTAAAGCTGGAAGCCTTCCTTTTAACTTACTTTGTGACTTAAAGCTGTATTTCCAAGTATGGAATAATAAGCCTCTCCAAAAACTAAAAGAAAAAAACAAAAACTCCACCAGTCCATTTTAGTGGTGAAAAGTACAAAATGCAATAATTTGTCTTTTATTCTGGAAGGGTATTTCTTGCCATGTACCAGACTACTGGACCCCTAACAATTTCAGTGATATATTGAGCCCCTAAATCTTTATTGGGTTTATTCCCCACTCTGTGGAAAGCATGTATATATAGTTAAGAAAAGGAAGAAAAATAAAAAGAGTTATATGATCACTTTTCTTTTTTTCTTTTATTGCATTTTAGGTTTTGGGGTACATGTGAAGAACATGCAAGATTGTTACATAGTTACACACATGGCAGTGTGATTTGCTTCCTTCCTCCCCTTCACCTATATCTGGCATTTCTCCCCATGCTCTCTCTCCCCAACTCCCCACCCCCTACTGTCCCTCCCCTATTTCCCCCCAACAGACTCCAGTGTGTAGTGCTCCCCTTCCTGTGTCCATGTGTTCTTATTGTTCAACACCTGCCTATGGGTGAGAACATGTGCTGTTTGATTTTGTGTTCTTGTGTCAGTTTGCTGAGAATGATCGTTTCCAGGTTCATCCATGTCCCTACAAAGGACACAAACTCATCATTTCTTATGGCTGCATAGTATTCCATGGTGTATATGTACCACATATTCCTTGTCCAGTCTATCATTGATGGACATTTGGGTTGGTTCCAGGTATTTACTATTGTAAACAGTACTGCAATGAACATTTGTGTGCACGTGTCCTTATAGTAGACTGATTTATAATCCTTTGGATATATACCCAGTAAAGGGATTGCTGGGTCAAATGGAATTTCTATTTCTAGGTCCTTTAGGAATCGCCACACTGTCTTCCACAATGGTTGAACTAATTTACACTCCCACCAACAGTGTAAAAGTGTTCCTATTTCTCCACATCCTCTCAAGCATCTGCCATCTCCAGATTTTTTAATGATCGCCATTCTAACTGGTGTGAGATGGTATCTCAATGTAGTTTTGATTTGCATTTCTCTAATGACCAGTGATGATGAGCATTTTTTCATATGTTTGTTGGCCACATGTATACCTTCTTTTGTAAAGTGTCTGTTCATATCCTTCACCCACTTTTGAATGGGCTTTTTTTTTTTTTGTCTTGTAAATCTGTATTAGTTCTTTGTAAATTCTGGATATCAGCCCTTTGTCAGATGGGTAGACTGCAAAAATTTTTCCCCATTCTGTTGGTTGCCAATTCACTCTAATGACTGTTTCTTTTGCCTTGCAGAAGCTCTGGAGTTTGATTAGGTCTCATTTGTCTATTTTGGCTTTTGTTGCCAATGCTTTTGGCGTTTTGGTCATGAAGTCCTTGCCTATGCCTATGTCCTGAATGGTTTTGCCTAGATTTTCTTCTAGGGTTTTATGGTGTTAGGTCTTATGTTTAAGTCTTTAATCCATCTGGAGTTAATTTTAGTGTAACATGTTAGGAATGGGTCCAGTTTCTCCTTTCTGCACATGGCTACCCAGTTTTCTCAACACCATTTATTAAACAGGGAATCCTTTCCCCATTGCTTGTTTTTGTCAGGTTTGTCAAAGGTCAGATAGTTGTAGATGTGTGGCATTGCCTCTGAGGCCTCTGTTCTGTTCCATTGCTCTATATTTGTTTGGTACCAGTACCATGCTGTTTTCATTACTGTAGCCTTGTAGTGTAGTTTGAAGTCCAGTAGTGTGATGCCTCCTGCTTTGACCTTTTTGTTTAGAATTGACTTGGCTATGCGGGCTCTCTTTTGGTTCCATATGAAGTTTAAGGTGGTTTTTTTCCAGTTCTGTGAAGAAGGTCATTGGTAGCTTGATGGGGATAGCATTGAATCTGTAAATTACTTTGGGCAGTATGGCCATTTTCACAATATTGATTCTTTGTAACCATGAACATGGAATGTTTCTCCATCTGTTTGTGTCCTCTCTTATTTCGTTGAACAGTGGTTTGTAATTCTCCTTGAAGAGGTCCTTTACGTTCCTTGTTAGTTGTATTCCTAGGTATTTTATTCTCTTTGTAGCAATTGTGAATGGCAGTTTGTTCTTGATTTGGCTCTCTTTAAGTCTGTTATTGGTGTATAGGAATGCTTGTGATTTTCAAACATTAATTTTGTATCCTGAGACTTTGCTGAAGTTGCTTATCAGTTTCAGGAGATTTTGGGCTGAGATGATGGGGTCTTCTAGATATACAATCATGTCGTCTGCAAATAGAGACAATTTTACTTCCTCCTTTCCTATTTGAATAACCTTTATTTCTTTTTCTTACCTGATTGCTCTGGCTGGAACTTCCAATACTATGTTGAACAGGAGTGGTGAGAGAGGGCATCCTTGTCTAGTGCCAGATTTCAAAGGGAATGCTTGCAGTTTTTGCCCATTCAGTATGATACTGGCTGTTGGTTTGTCATAAATAGCTTTTATTATTTTGAGATACGTTCCATCAATACCTAGTTTATTGAGGGATTTTAGCATAAAGCGCTGTTAGATTTTGTCAAAAGCCTTCTCTGCATCAATTGAGATAAACATGTGGTTTTTGTCTTTGGTTCTGTTTATGTGGTGAGTTACTTTTATAGACTGTGTATGCTGAACCAGCCTTGCATCCACAGGATGAATCCTACTTGATCACGGTGGATAAGCTTTTTAATGTGCTGTTGCAATCGGCTTGCCAGTATTTTATTGAAGATTTTTGCCTCTATGTTCATCATGGATATTGGCCTGAAGTTTTCTTTTCTTGTTGAGTCTCTGCCGGGTTTTGGTATCAGGATGATGTTGGGCTCATAAAATGATTTGGGAAGGATTCCCTCTTTTTGGATTATTTGGAATAGTTTCAGAAGGGATGATACCAGCTCCTCTTTGTATGTCTGGTAGAATTCAGCTGTGAACCCATCTCGACCTGGTTTTTTTTTTGGTGGTAGACTCTTATTTACTGCTTCAACTTCAGACTGTGTTATTGGTCTATTCAGGGTTTCGACTTCTTCCTGGTTTCAGCTTGGGAGGAGGAAAGTGTCCAGGAATTTATCCATTTTTTCCAGATTTAGCAGTTTATGTGCATAGAGTTGTTTGTAATAATCTCTGATGATGGTTTGAATTTCTGTGGAATCTGTGGTGATATCCCCTTTATCGTTTTTTATTGCATCTATTTGGTTATTCTCTCTTTTCTTTTTTATTAATCTAGCTAGTGGTCTATCTATTTTGTTGATCTTTTCAAAACACCAGCTTCTGGATTTATTGATTTTTTGAAGAGTTTTTTGTGTCTCTATCTCCTTCAGTTCTTCTCTGATCTTAGTTATTTCTTGTCTTCTGCTAGGTTTTGAATATTTTTCATCTTGCTCCTCTTTGCTCTTTCAATTTTGACAATAGGGTGTCAATTTTAGATCTCTCTTTGCTTCTTATGTGGGCACTTATTGCTATATATTTTCCTCTAGAGACTGCTTTAAATGTGTCCCAGGGATTCTGGTATGTTGTGTCTTTGTTCTCACTGGTTTCGAAGAACATCTTTATTTCTGCCTTCATTTCATTGTTTATCCAGTCAATATTCAAGAGCCAGTTGTTCAGTTTCCATGAAGCTGTGTGGTTCTGAGTTAGTTTCTGAATTCTGAGTTCTAACTTGATTGCACTGCAGTCTGAGAGACTGTTTGTTATGATTTCCGTTCTTTTGCATTTGCTGAGCAGTGATTTACTTCCAATTAGGTGGTCAGTTTTAGAGTAGGTGTAATATAGTGCTGAGAAGTATGTATATTCTGTGGATTTGGGGTGGAGAGTTCTGTAAATGTCTATTAGGTTTGCTTGTTCCAGGTCTAAGTTCATGTCCTGGATATCCCTGTTAATTTTCTGTCTTGTTGATCTAATATTGACAGTGGGGTGTTAAAGTCTCCCACTATTATTATGTGGGAGTCTAAGTCTCTTTGTAAGTCATTAAGAACTTGCCTTATGTATCTGAGTGCTCCTGTATTGGGTGTGTATATATTTAGGATCATTAGCTCTTCTTGTTGCATTGATCCTTTTACCATTATGTAATGTCCTTTTTTGTCTCTTTTGATCTTTGTTGGTTTAAAGTCTATTTTATCAGAGAGGAGAATTGCAACTCCTGCTTTTTTTTGCTCTCCATTTGCTTGGTATATCTTCCTCCATCCCTTTATTTTGAGCCTTTGTGTAATCTTGCATGTGAGATGGGTTTCCTGGATACAGCACACTGAAGCGTTCTGGCTTTTTATCCAGTTTGCCAGTTTGTGTCTTTTGATTGGAGCATTTAGTCCATTTACATTTAGTTTTTATATTGCTATGTGTAAATTTGATACTGCCATTTTGATGCTAGCTGGCTCTTTTGCCCTTTAGTTGATGCAGATTCTTCTTTGTATTGATGCTCTTTACCATTTGGAGTGGCTGGTACTGGTTGTTCCTTTCTATTTGTAGTGCCTCTTTCAGGAGCTCTTGTAAAGCAGGCCTTGTGATGAAGTCTCTGAGTACTTGCTTCTTCACAAAAGATTTTATTTTTCCTTCACTTATGAAGCTTAGTTTGGCTGGATATGAAATTCTGGGTTGAAAGTTCTTTTCTTTAAGGATGTTGAATATTGGCCCCCACTCTATTCTGGCTTGTAGGGTTTCTGCTGAGAGATCTGCTGTGAGTCTGATGGGCTTCCCTTTGTGGGTAACCTGATCCTTCTCTCTGGCTGCCCTTAATATTTTCTCCTTCATTTCAACCCTGGTGAATCTGATGATTATGTGCCTTGAGGTTGCTCTTCTTGAGGAATATCTTTGTTGTGTTCTCTGTATTTCCTGGACTTGAATATTGGCCTGCCTTGCTAGGTTGGGGAAATTTTCCTGGATAATATCCTGAAGAGGAGTTGTGATCCCTTGTTGAAGGAGAGGTGTTCTGGTTTCAGGTGTTTTCATCCTTTTTGCACTGGTTTCTTCCCATCTTTGTGGATTTATTCACCTGTCATCTTTGTAGTTGCTGACTTTCAGATTGGGTCTCTGAGTGGACGTTCAGTTTGTTGATGATGAAGTTATTTCTGTTTCTTAGTTTTCCTTCTAACAGTCTGGCCCCTTCAAGCCTGAAATGCATACCTCTCTGAATATTGGGATGTCCCTAAGGAACTTACCAGTGGTTCTTGCTGAAAATCTGCCCTAGTCTAGGATGCCACGAGGATCTTTTGGCCACTGAACACTTCTGGAATCATGCCCTGTAGGAGCCCAGTGTGAGAAAAATCCCTAATTCTGATAATTCTGCAGGATCCCAGAGCTGGAGAAAGCTGTGATACTGCAAAAGTTGTATATCTTGAACGATCCCAGGGAAAGAGAAAACCATTCGGCTATGACAGCTCAACTCTGGAGAAAACATCTGCAGGAGACCAGCACTAGAGAAACTGCACAAAGGTTAAGGCTAGCAGCTGAACGTATGAAGGGTGTCAGGGAGTAAAAAGCCCAGTCACTAGCAAGGCATTATTGGGAGGTCTTGTGTACATAGTGTTCATGTAATGTGGTCACCAGGCTAGGGTCAAGCTGGGATTTTTCAAAATGACTGTGCAGTGTGGCACACAGCGGGAGTATAGCATCACTGAATACACCTCCATCCCAGTACACACACATATACTGCTGATAAATCCATGGAAAAGAAGCACATCACTAGCAGCAGCAAAGGTGGAACTAGGAAGCCCTCTTTCTCCAATCTCCCTCCAGCTCCCTCTACTGGCAAAGCTCGATATTATGCTTCCTGAAAAGAAATGCTTCATTGCAGTGGAGAAGGTAATGAAGGGTGAATGTGGAGCAGAAGCAATAAATTGGCAACTGTCATATGGCTAGTAAAGTACCATAAATTTTGGCCAAGCACAATGGCTTACACCTGTAATCCCAGCACTTTGAGAGGCCAAGGCGGGCATATTATCTGAGGTCAGGAGTCCGAGACCAGCCTGGCCAACATGGTGAAACCCCATCTCTAATAAAAATACAAAAATTATCCAGGCGTGGTGGCACACGCCTGTAAGCTCAGCTACTCCAGGAGGCCGAGGCAGGAGAATTGCTTGAAACTGGGAGACGGAAGTTTCAGTGAGCCAAGATGATGTCACTGCACTCCAGCCTGGCTGACAGAGCGAGATTCCTCCTCCAACAAAAAAAAAGAAAAACAAAAAGAAAAAAATTATAAATTTCAATCAATGCATAAATAATAAATAATTACTTCAAAACCAATCACCGAGTCCTGAGCTGACTTGGAAATCCCAAATTAAAATATAGTGTTGGTTAGGTAGTAACTAATATTAGCTTCAGTTTCATTACTTGCAAACTATGTGTTACTCACCTCACTATGTGTTACTCACCTCAATTCACCAATTCAATTTAGCAAATAAAAATGGAAAAATTAAAACCTATCATTATTGGTCACTACCCCAAAAAGCCTTCTTTCTCACTTATTCAATCCTCATAGTCTAAAGACTGAAGCATTTGATCCTTCTCACTCTATAACCCTCTTAATCCTTGCATTCAAGGTATCACCATAATTATCTTAATTTCTGCTACCAATAATTTAAAAACTTAGAATCTAACAGCATGAATTTTATAATCTGGTGCCTGTTTCTGTCTTTCCATTGTTACTACTGTACTACATTGTGTAATATTGTCACAGTTTAATCTACCTAAAACACTTTTCGTTACCTCAGGTTTTGTTTTAAAAAATAACCATCTTAGGTTTGATCAAATTAAACTACCTTAGACTTGCATAAAATGTCTTACATTCAGCTGCCTTAGACAACTTTTTTGAAGCTATTCTGTTAAACAGCCTTTTGGGTTTCTATGACCAAGTGGCATTTGTCTATAGGGCAGTGCTTTTTTACTCCTTCCAGCATTGCCACCTTGTCTCATAAAGCAAGAAACTGATGCCCCTCCACCACCACCCGGGAAAAGTATAGTCTCTATCAGCTGTCTCATTTATGTGTTTGGTGCAAATTTTTAAAAGGACCTGAAAACACTTGGTTCAGTATCTTCTAGTTGTTTCTTTGAGGAAAGTGTACCCTCAGGATGCATATATTATCTGCTCCTCCAGGCAGTATGCTTACAGAGGGATAAAATTTCTGTTCTGATGGGTATATTAATACGCCAAGTAGAAAAGCAGTAAAATGAAGTATATTTGGCTATAGATGTAAATCATATTCTCCAATCCAGCCCTCATAAAATTGAAATTTGGTTTCCATCTGTTTTACTCACTTGTTTTATGTTTCACATGATTCCACATTCTTCAGGAAAAGAATAGTGCAACTTAATTTTCTTCCTAAGCCCCAATTGTGTGCATGGCATGGTACTATGGTAACTTAGAGCTCATACTGGGTCATAAGTGAAAACATGGGTGCCTAAGAGGTTAAAGAGAATAGCTCAATTTTGTGTGCCATAAAGAATGACTTATGAAGTCCAGATTTCCGAAGTCTTCATGTAATGCTATTTATTGGTAGTAAACCATGGTTCCTTCTATTGGGGTGGGGGGAGTCACTGGAATCCCTCTGAGAATCTGATGAAAGCTAAGAAAACTCTCTTTTGAAAAATTCACAGTATTACATTAACACAGGTATTTGAACAATTTCAGGAGATTCACAGACTTCCTAAAGCCTAAAAACTGACCCTCAGCTATTCCGTGGATTCTAGGGTAAGGACTTCACTGTAACTCTTACTACGTTTGTTCCTTTTTAATTTATACTTATATTCTTCCTCCTATTCTGATTTTATCTTCCTGCAGATCTCATTTTTTTTTCCTATAATGTCCACTGGTTTGGGTTATTTTATCTAAAATTTAAAAATTTATTAGTATGTTTCTTGCTTCTCAGGTCCATGTTCTAAGTTTATATGGTATTTATCTGTAGAAATAACTAATATCCATGACATGACAGCATGATACAGCTATTACAATATGCACAAAATATTACCTCTGAACATGGACTCCTGAAACTAGCTTTTGATGTAGTTGAGCTGAATTGAATGTTAAAAGTGGAAACAATGCCTTTAAAGCATATACAAAATCAGTTAGATATAAATATAAGTAGGTTTAATAAATTTGGAGCACTTGGGCTTGGTCAGTGCTATCAATATGCTCAGAATAGAACTGTTGAGTGTTTTAAGTTGAATTCGCACATAAAATTTATTAATAGGTAACAGTAGGCATAATTTTAATATTCATTGACTTTCAGATTATGCCAATTCTTGTATAGACTTAACATGTAAATTAAAAGTATTCATATTATGCAACGTGAACATAATAGAATCTGTAGTCCTTTTCATATAACAGCCTGTTATATGTGAGTTTCATCCGAGGACCTAGGGGATAACAGATAACACCTTCCAAAGGAAGTGCTAGACCACATGCAGACTTCATAAAGGAGACGTCTGGAAACAGTTGACAAGCCTCATCCCCCCCACACATTAATTGTATTTTTTTTAAGTCAAATGTTGGATGTTGAAATATTTTGGTTTTCTGGTTTTGTGGGCTTTCTTTTCTTTTCTTTTCTTTTCTTTTTTTTTTTTTTTTTTTTGGAGATAGAAGACCTTTGGAAAGATCCTTCTCTCATGAGTAAAAAGAACAGACGTGTTTCTTCTTTACCTCAAGTGTGAGTAGGAGAACAAATGTTCAGTCTTGTCCAAGAAGGCTGGTTACCTTGGCTTTGAACATCTGACAAGTATATAGAGTGCTGCTGCCAGGTCATGGGATAGGCACCAAATAAGAATTTATTTTCCCTTTTTTCAACTTCCTCCTTGCATGCAACCTGGTGCAGTAGAAACATAAGTGGAGAAAGAGAAAAGCAGATTGAGTTCACCTACGCAACCAGAGACTTTAGGCATGCATTAAGCCAAGGCTGGGGAAGGAAGAAGATGCACCCTTAAATGACAGGTACAGTTGTGTGTATTATGCAGGACTAGACTTCTTAGTCTCTAGGACGAGACTCTTTCCATTTGCTGGAAGAGACCAGAATGCCCAGAACACATGCCTTAGATTTAATCCTGAAAAAAAGAGGAATGATGACAGTGGGATCCAAAAATAAAGTTGTGTGTTGCTAAATTCTTCAGGAAGTTTTTATTATTAAATATTGTGAAGACCACAGGAAAGAAAATTTATTTTTGAAAAGAGATGGACATTAAATTAAGATGTAAAACCTGTCTCACAGTGCTCTAGAAACATAAGATAAGCAGGCTTCTGCCAGAGGGCACTAATAATGGAAAACAGATCAGCCAGTTTATACAGAGTATTGTGATGTAATTATCTAGTTCACACATGGTTTTAGGTCTATAAGCATTATATCACATGCACAACGTTGAAAGAAAACTAACCAGATATTATGGTTGTCATGAAGGAAAGCCTGCCAAGGCACCAAACAAAGTTGGTTGAGACATAAAACCAGGCCCCGTGTTTAATGACATGAAATAAAAGAAAAAAGCATATGAAACTAATGCTCATGAGTGTATTTTATTGCAAGATGACCCTGAGTGAGATGAAGGAACACAAAAGGAAAAGGTGTTTCTGATTGGTTTCATTTGTACAATAAATGTCAAAGCTAGGTGTTTTTTGTGTGAGAATCTCACTAGTGTTCGGTGGAGTGCTGGTAAATGTTTAACAATCAGCTCTCCGCGAAAGAAAAAAAACAGCTTGAGTGTTGTGTTTGCTGATTTCCATGGTGTAAATACTCCCATCATGGCTGATTTCAGGCTACCAATGTGAAGTCACTGAGTGCATAATTGAAAAGACCAGTGCAGGATCTCACCCTATGTTTCCACCTTAAAAGCACAGGAGTAAATTAGCTCAAGGATGTAGATAGTAGTAAATAAAATAAAACCAGTCATGACTTTTTGAGTATTTATTGCTTTTGTTTTTAATATTTAATTTTAAGTTTATTTAGCTTGATTTTGATGACAGCCATGGTTAACAACCAGTGTGAAATTTCTGAAATTTTTACAACAAACTCTGGTGATTCAATCTGAGCCAGCTCTAGCCTACCCCTGAATTCAGAGATATTGTTCCTCCTGCTGATTCTGGAGAAAGCTAGTGCATGAAAAATAAATCCCAAACTTTTAGTAAAAAATCCAAACACTTGACAATATGCTCTGTGTGCTAAGCCATAAAGGAACTGACACTCTTATCAGTTGTCAGTGAGAATGCAAAATGCTGTGACTTTTATGTATGTTTGGCAATACATAATAATATATGCATTTGCCCTTTCTTCAACAATCACACTTCTAGGCATCTTCCCTGAAAAGACAACTCCACAAGTATGAAACATGTGTACAAAGTTATTCACTAAGGTGTAAGATATAATAGCAAAATACTGTAAACAACTCAAATGTCAACCAGTAGAGTAGAGGTTAGATAGTCTATGGGGCACCCACACAATGAAGTACTATACAGTCATGAAAAAAGTCTCTTTTTACTGACTGAATGGATCTCCAAGACTGATAGGTCATTTTTTTTAAGGTGCAGAATGATGTGTTCAATATTCTAGCCTTTTGTAAGAAAGGAAAGAAAATAAGAATATGAACATGTGTGTTTTCTAACAAGAAAGGCTGGAAGAATAAATAAAAAATCTTTAGGGGCCTTGAGTGAGGGGGATATGATGGAGGAAATCAGATTGGAAATGGGACCTCTCTGAGAAAATCTTTTAGAAACATTTTTCCTTTGAATCATGTAAATATTTTATATATTCCAAATACCAAATTCAAAGAATTTCAAAAGTAAACCCTAAAACTGGAAACATATTAAAAGAAATGGACCTAGCAGATAATATTTTTGAACCCCATACTTGGGGTTCAACAAATTTCAAAAATATCCTTTCACTCCATAGTTATATTGTTAAAATATTACAGTTGTAGTTTTCACAGGTTTAAAGGTATGTTTCTGCTAAGTTTAAATGTTTGCACTCTGTCCAAAATTCATGTTAAAATGTAATACAATTGCAATAGGATTCAAAGGTGGGTTCTTTAGGAAATGATTAGTCCATAAAGTCTCCATCTTCATGAATGGATTAGTGCCTTTATAAACGAGCTGGAGGGAGCTAACTATGCCCTTTTGTACTTTCACTCTTCCACCACATGAGGACACAGTCTTGGTCCCCTCCAGGGAGAACACAGCAACAAAGCACCACTTGAAAGCAGAGATTGGGTCCTCACTAGGTACAAAATCTGCCAGTGCCCTTGATCTTAGGCTTCCCAGCCTCCAGAACTGTAAGAAATAAAATTCTCTTCTTTATAAATTACCCAGCCAGAGTCATTTTGCTATGGTAGCCTGAATGGACGAAGATAGTGGCCAAGTAAGAAAATTAAGAAAACCACTGAATACCACACTTGAACTGGAAATGTCAATACCAATATAAAGTTGGACTTTTAAAAATATATTTCCTAATTCAACATAAGAACTTGATGGTGAGAAGAAGAATTAAATTTTTTTCAGCATGTGATTGAGATACCAAATCCTTCTGAATTCAGCTACCCTGGCCTAAAGGTCATATTTGGAGCAATGTCTGGGTATACGAGTGTGAACAAATGAGCCCTAAAACTGGAGGCACATCAAGGGTACCCCACCTACCTATGTAGGGCCCTTCCCAGAAAAGACATTCTAGAAATGGTCAACAAGCTTCTGCCAGGCTGTGACACCCAAGCAATTCTCACCTTCTGGTTTCTTTCTCCAATTGTGTTTAGAAGGACTGAACTACATAAGCTTTCTATGTCTTAAACAAGTTTGGGGTGGAGAGGTATCTCAAAAATGCCAGACTTCTTCCTAATAAGGACAGATAGGTGTGCAAGTAATCCTTTTTAACAATAGGAAGGAAATGTATGTTCTGCCTACCTGACCTCTCTCATCCCTGATGTTTGTTTACAATGTAAACCACAGCATATACAATAGCATTAAATCCTAATATTTACTTGAGCATATATAAGCAACAACAACCACTTGGATTAATTTTTCTGTTATAAGTTGAATGTCTCTGTGTGTATGTGTGTGTGTATGTTCTACCAAACATACACTGGCACACTCTTGCACACACTTGCTTGTGTTATGCTCTGATTAAGCATGAATCAATACACTATCAACAAGAGTCCTTTCAATCTTAAGCTGGGAGAAACAGCAGATTCCAAGGAGCAAACTCATGTTCCCATAGCAATCTTAATTATTAGCTAAACTTTGAAAGAAAAAGCAAACATTGATATTGAGTAAAGCAGAATTTGGAGGGCTGAGTGGTACAGTTAAATGAATTGTTTAATCTTCCACTCTCAGCATAATCCTCTTGTTTCTATCCTCTTACCTCATGTGTCAAAGAATAATGAATTCCCCAGAATAAATGAAGTTGCCCAAAACATAAATTTCTCATGAAAAAAATTATTACTCTGTTTGGGGACTTTTCTGTAATTTTTAAGCTACACAAAATATTAATAGAATTTGGCTTTCTTTGACATAAATTTGAGCAGCTGACATCAAACTGACTGACAGTGGATAAAGTGCACACGCAGCCAAGCAAAAATTCATGAATCTCCTGTTTAATCTGCATCTCTACGTAAACTCTTGGTAATATATCTTCAGTCACAGAAATAAGATGCTCAAACTGGTACCTTCCAGCATGTAAGGGGTTGACTATCCCACAAAATTTTTCCCTACTCATTTAGTTTGCAGCATTTGACAGTGTTAGTGACAGGCATGTCGTAGGGTGTTAGCCACAACTGTGAGAACTGCCACCACATTCTTTGTTTCATTTCTCATCTGCTCCTTCAGGCTGTGGAGTCACCGGCTCAGCTAAGCAGGCCCCAATCATGCATTTCAGAATAGGATCATCTACAATTCAAGGTGACAAAGCTACTTCATCATCATCAGTCTCCCCAAAACTGTCTCTTTAGCCAAGCCTATCAATCTTCTTAAAATTGAAGGTGTCAGTATGTTTCTTTGTATATTTCATTGGATCAAGGTTAATATTACAGAGAAATGCAGACACATAGAAATCAAAAGTCCTGTCCTGGCATGGTGGCTCATGCCTGTAATCCCACCACTGTGGGAGCCCAAGGCGGGCTGATCACTTGAGCCCAAGAGTTTGAGACCAGCCTGGGCAATGTAGTGAGACTCCATCTCTAAAAAAATGAATAATTAATTAATTTAAAAATGTTACAGTTGGAAGGTACTTTAGAGATGATATCATCATTGTCACCATGCTACATCTCCCCAAGAATGAATTCTGAAATGGAGAATTGTATGTTGAGAGTGAGTAGGGATATGAAGTTTTTTACTTAACTTTGTTTGAAAAAAGTTCAAACTTACAAGATAGTTGCAAGTACAACTATGTATCTTTTGCTTAAATTCACCAATTGCTAATTTCTTGCTACATTTACTTTATTTCTCATAGATATAGAATAATTATTATTATTAAACTACTTGAGAGCAAATTGCAGGTACCATAATCCTTTACCCTTAAAACTCCCTAAATATTTCAGCATGTGTCTGCTAAAAACAAAAGAATTACTGTATCTTACACAGCCATGTTAAAATGATGAAATTCAGAAATTTTAACATTGACATACTACTATAATCAGTCACATTCAAATTTATCAAAACTGTCTGTATCAGTCAGAGTTCTCCAGAGAAACAAAACCAATGAAGAAAATTATACACACACACACACACACATACACACACAGACTCACACACCGATTTATTTTGGGAATTAGCTCACATGATTACGGAGGCTGAGAAGTCCCACCATCTGCCA
This sequence comes from Plecturocebus donacophilus, assembly GCA_004027715.1. NCBI lineage: Eukaryota > Metazoa > Chordata > Mammalia > Primates > Pitheciidae > Plecturocebus > Plecturocebus donacophilus. The sequence continues at coordinate 49,634 of PVKP010014720.1, forward strand.
TCTGCAAGCTAGAGAACCAGGAAAGCTGGTGGTGTAATTCAGTCCAAAGAGTACAAAGGATTGAGAGGAGCAGTGGAAATGGGGGAAGTGCTGATGAAAGTCTTAGTCCAAACAGGAAGGCCCAAAAAGCCGGAGCATGAATGTCCAAAGGCAGGAGAAGATGGATGTTCAAGTTCAAACACAGAGAAAGAATTTATTCTTCCTCTGCCATTTTGTTCTATTCCCACCCTTAATGGATAGTATGATGCTTGTCCACATTGGTGAGGGCAATCTTCTTCACTGTCTACAATTCAAATGCCAATCTCATCTTGAAACACCCTCCCAAACATGCCCCAAAATGTTTTACTAGGTCTGTGGGCATCTCTTAGCCCACTCAAGCTGACAAATAAAAAGAACCATTACATGTCCTTTATAGCATTTCTCCTTCAAGATCTCATTAAGGTTCACACATTGCATTTGGTCGGCATGTCTCTTTCTCTGCCTTTCTTTGTCTTTCATTACACTGACATGCTTGGAGACCAGAATGCTCCACAGTTTGAGTTTGTCTCATGTTTCCATGTGGTTAGGCTTGGTTCATGACTTTTTGATATATCCTTAGTGTTTCACATTAGGGGATGGCACTAGATGTCACTTCACCCCACAATTGATGGTGTTAACTCTTGTTGAAATGTTGACCACCAGTTTACTCCAGTGTAAAACTGTCATTTTTTCTTTGAAATTAATAATTAATCTCTGGGGAGATACTTTGGGAGTGTGTAAATATTCTGTTATCTATTAAACTTTTACTCAATAGTTTTGGCATCCTTTGATGAGTCAACTATAACTACAGCGGTTGAAAGTAGTGGTTTCCTTACTCCATTATTCTTTCTGCATTTATTGATTAGTATTCTACTCTAAGCAAGTATTTTACCTGATCCCTCAGTTATATGCTTGTTTGTTTTTAAACTAATTTAAATGATTTTACTTATTATCAACATGGACTATGTGTGCCTATCAAGATTTATTTTGATGTTCTAACTATTCTGGATTTGGCCAGTTGGAATCTCTTCAAGCCAGCTTCTGTGTCCTTTTGAAATATCCATATCACTTTTTGACCACTTTCTTATTTTCTAAAACAAATAGATGTCCCAAGTTTATCTCTGCACTTTCCCTGACCCAGCCCTAGAATAAGACATTTCTCCAAGAAGTATTGCTGGTTCCATGTAAAAATGGTATTTGAACAAGGTCTGAGTGTTTGTCTAAATCTTGATGGCACAAAAAAAGTGTTTGTTATACACTGAAGCATACTGCTCACATGAAAACAGATTCCATGCATCCTGCTCCCCACCCTATCAAAAAGAAATGGGTATTAGAAGAGATGAATGGTTTCTTCTCAGGCATTTTTTGTACCTCTTCTACCCACACTGTACTTGCCAATCCCCTGCCTTTAAATTCATACAAAAGCAGAGATTTTGTGTATATAGCTGCGATAAACATGACAGTGCAGATATTTCAATGAAACACAGATTTCAGTTCCTCTGATGTATAACCAGAAGTGGGATAGCTGGATCATATGGTATTTCCATTTTTAGTGTTTTGAGGAACCCCTATACTGCTTTCTATGCTGGCTTTACTAATTTACATTCCCACCAACAGTGTACGAAATTCCCTTTTCTCTACATCCTTACCAAAATTTGATATTGCTCATCTTTTGATGATATCCCTTATCACAGGTGTGAGGTAATAACTCATTGTGGTTTTAACTTCCATTTCCCTAATGATTAGTGAGGTTTTTTTTTTTCCCACAAACCTGTTGGCCATTTGTATGTGTTCTTTTTTTTTTGAGAGAAAAGGAGAAAGAAAGAAACAGCAAAAGGAAGAAAAAAAAGAATGAAAGAGAGAAAGAAAGGGGAAGAGATTTTAGAAAAGGAGAGAGAAAGAAACAGCAAAAGAAAGAAAGAAAAAAAAAGAATGAAAGAGAGAAAGAAAGAGGAAGAGAAAGAGGGAGAGAGAACAGGATTCTTGTTTTATTGCCCAGGCTAGAATATAGTCTAAAAATGAGTGTTAAAAACCTCTTTTATGCCAATAATTGTGCTTAACAATGGAGACAGGAAGGAATAGGGGATGAAAATAACAAATAAGCAGACAACCAATATTTTATTTAAACCTGTGAAATGCTATGCAATTGCTGGGGAGTGATTTACTTCCAATGATGTGGTCACTTTTAAGATAGGTATAATGTGATGCTCAGAAAAATGTATGTTTTGTGGATTTGTGGGTGGAGAGTTCTGTAAATATTTGTTAAGTCTAGTTGTTCCAGGTCTGAGTTCAAGTCCTGGATTCCTTGTTGATTTTCTATCTCGTTGATCTATGTAATATTGACAGTGTAGTGTTAAAGTCTCCCACTATTATTGTGTGGGAGTCTAAGTCTCTTTGTAAGTCATTAAGAACTTGCCCTATGTATCTGGGTGCTCCTGTAATGGGTGCGTATATATTTAGGATCATTAGCTCTTCTTGTTGCATTGATCCTTTCACCACTA
>PVKP010014721.1:0-52155 GCA_004027715.1 Plecturocebus donacophilus
TGGGGGAGAACACTAGAGCTCTCTCTTTCTCTACCACGTGAGAACACAGCAAGAAGATGACTGTCTTCAAGTCGGAAGAAAACCTTCACCAGAAACAAAACCTTACAAGAACCTTGGTCTTGAACTTTCTAACCTCCAGAACCATAAGAAAGAAATTTCTGTTGTTTAAGCCATGCAGCTTATGATGCTTTGTTGCAGAAGCCCAAGAAGACTAAGACAGATTTTGGTACCAAAGAATAGAGTTCTTGTGTAAAACGTACCTAAAAATATGGCAGTAGCTTTGGAACTGGTTATGAGCTACAGGCCAGAAGAGTTATGAAGTACATGCCGGAAATGTATATAGATACTATGGGAAATTTGGGGTTGTCTCAGACAGAAATAAGAAACAGGTTACTGGAGGCCGGGCTCTGTGGCTCAGGCCTGTAATCCCAGCACCTTGGGCGCCCAAGGCGAATGGATCACCTGACGTCAGGAGTTAGAGATCAGCCTGGTCAACATGGTGAATCCCTGTCTCTACTAAAAATACAAAAATTAGCCAGACTTGGTGGTGGGCACCTGTAACCCCAGCTACTTGGGAGGCTGAGGCAGGAGAATTGCTTGAACCTGGGAGGTGGGGGTTGCAGTGAGCCGAGATCACACCACTGCACTCCAGCCTGGGTGACAGTTGTAAAACTCCATCAAAAAGAAAGAAAAGAAAAGAAGAGAGAGAGAGAGAAAAGAGAGAAGGAAGGAAGGAAGGGAGAGAGGGAGGGAGGGAGGGAGGGAAGAAAAGGAAAAGAAAAGAAAAGAAAGAAAGATTGGTTACTGGAAACTGGCAGGAAGCTAAGCTAAGCCTTGTTATAAAGTGGCAAATAACTTAGCTAAGTTGAGTTTTAGTATTTTTGTGGTAGGTATAAATTGTAAGCAATAAAACGTTTAGCAGAAGAGATTTCTAAGCAAAGCATTGAAGATGCAACTTAGGTTCCTTTTCTGATTATAGTAAAATATGAGAGGAAATAGATGAATCGAAGATGGAATTGGTAGATTAAAAAGGAACCAGAACTCGAAGATTTGAACAATTCTCCGTTTATGATACAAAAATGAGAAAGTTTGTTCTATAGAGAACACTAAGAATGTGGCTAAATAGCCATTTGATAAAGAGATCATAGGTATGATTCATGGACTAAATTAGCCATTTAGGCAGAAGCCAGGAATACAGATAGAATTACACCAACAGGAACACTGACAACTGGGACTGAAAGGGACAGAAAATAAAAGAGACAACATGAAAGAAGAGTATTAAACTTTTAGATCCTACATGACTCCATCATAGAACTATTCTACTGCAAATGAACTATCCTTCACAAAAACGACCTTTAAGGTAATTCAGAGATCATCAGTGCTGTCTCCAAGTTTCAAAGAATGGGTCTAGTGCCTCTCTTTTAACAAGCCAAGCAATCTCCAACCAGAGTTGTGAGTGTGGGGTTGCTTAACACCTTGAGTGTGGGATCCTCTCCCCTCCTAGCAGTGTTGGCAACATGACCACTGCTCGGCAAAGCCATAGGAGTAGATTGTCAACCTATCTGGTCCAGAAGACAGGGTTGCAAGCTAAAGAGGATTACTCTCAAGTCTTAAGTTGTAACGATATTTGCCTTGCTTAGAACCCTTTGCCCTCTTTCTTTTTTGTTTCTTGCTTTTGACATGGAAATGTCTGTCCTGTGTCTGTTCTACCATCATATTTTGGAAATGAGTAACTTGCCCGGTATCACAGCTTCAGAGTTAGAGAAGGTGAAGAAAATTTTGCCTCAGGATGAATTGCAACTTAAATTTTACCCGTAATTGATTTAGATAATATTTAGATGAAATTTTGGACTTCAGACCTTAGAGTTGATGCTGTAACGACAAGACTTTTGGGGCTGCTGAAACGGAAGAAATGAATTTTGCATGTGATAAAAACATGAATTGAGCAGGCAAGAAGGCAGAAAAAGAATGCTGTGGAAAGAACTGTCTTGCCAAAATTCATAGTTCAATTCCTAATCCCCATGTAGCTATATTAGAGTTAGGTTACTTTAAAGAGGTAATTTAGGTTAAGTGAGGTCATAAGAGCATAGCTCTCCTCCTATAGGGCTGGCACTCTTATGTAAAGATCAAGATACACCAGAGCTCTCTCATATGAGAACACAATGATAATGCACTGTCTGCAAATCAGGTAAAAAGCCCTCACCAAAACCAAAACCTTGCCAGAACCTTGATCTTGGACTTACCAGCCTCCAGAACTGTGAGAAATAAATATCTGTTGTTTAACCAAAGAGTATGATATAGTGTTATAGTACCTAAAGAGACTAAAGTATCGACTTAATACAACAACTCTGTATAATGAGTCAATTAAATATAAAGGTATACTTCAGATTAGAACACATACATTTAGAGACAATAGACAACTTACTCAATAATCAAATGACTTTTTGAAATAGAACAAGACCATCTGACATTTTTAAGGAAACTCCTATTCATCCTTAAGGGATCAGCTTAAATAACATCTTCTTAAAGGAAGTATAGCTGAACTCTGAACTATTTTATGTTCTTAAATTTTTAAATATATTTCTATTTTAGAAAATATATTCAATATTTATTTGCATGTTGGTTTAGTTTCTTTATGCTTCATTTTGGAATCTCAGAATTGTAATCCCTTTCTTCTTTACCTCTCTATGCCAGCTGCTATTGCATTGATCACCACTTAGTAAACTTCAAAAAGTACTTCTTGAATAAACAAACTCTTGACATAGTTGTTAAATATTTCGTTGAAGTGTACGTATAGATTTGGAATTGTTGATAAAATATATTATTATATATGATGGCTAATTTTATGTATCAACCTGACTGGGTCATGAGGTGCCCAGATACTGAGTCTTGAAACTCAGACTGGACCTTCAACACTGGCTTTTCTGGGTGTCCAATTTGCAGATGGCAGACCACAGAACTTCCAAGTTTCCATAATTGCATGAACCAATTTCCTATAATAAATCTCTGTCTCAGTCTCCATCTGTCTCTTTCCCTTTTTGTGTACACACACACACACACACACACACACACACACACACACACACACCCTATTGGTTCTATTTTTCTGGAAAATCCTGACCAATGCACTATATATTTAAGATACTAGTTTTTCTATTTATTAAATTTTCCTTTGTTTGAAATTATGAAAAAGAGAAAAGTAAAATCACTAAACATATTGAAGTCATATCATGAGAAATTACTACTTTTATTATATTATTTCTTTGGTATTTATAAAATTAAAGTCTCGGCTGGGTGTGGTGGCTCATGCCTGTAATCCCAGCACTTTGGGAGGCTGAGGCGGGTGGATCACCTGAGGTCAGGAATTTGAGACCAGCCTGGCCAACACAGTGAAACCCTGTCTCTATTAAAAATACAAAAATTAACTGGGCATGGTAGCGGACACCTGTAATCCCAGCTACTAGGGAGGCTGAGGCAGGAGAATGGCTTGAACCCAGGAGGTGGAGGTTGCAGTGAGCCGAGATTGTGCCATTGTACTCCAGCCGGGTGACAAGAGTGAGACTCCATCTCAAAAAAAAAAAAAAAAAAGAAAAAAATTCAAAGTCTCAGTCTAGCTATTTAAAAGTAGCATTCTTATTAATACATTCTGATTATAAATAAAATATATGTTGATATATAAAATTGAGAGGTCACTGTGTAATAAGAATTAGATTAATGCCATAATTAGCCCTGGTCTGTGCTATGAAAAGGTATGAGATGAAGTCAGAATTTACACTATCTTTCTACATGGCTTGTTCTCAGCAAGCCAAGAAATTAATTTAAAAGTTGACTAGAATGAGTACAAAGTCTTCAGGCCTATGGATAAGTAAATTAAAACTTCTATTTGCAGCTGGGAACTCTCACAAAAAATACATACCTACATATATGAGCATGTCATCACCCATACTAAAGATAAGATTACAATCAAAATCTATGAACCATATAAGGAAATGAACTAAAATATGAGTTACCAAATTCAATATGCAGAAAAATCAGCTCCACAAACTGGAAAGCACCTATATAATAATTCCAGTGAATATCCTCAATATCAATCATCTCCTAATCTATTTATTATTTTGTTCTCTTTTCTGAAGTTTTCTTATATTTTAAAAAATGTTCTCTTTATCACTAAATCAAGATGCTATTTTGTCAATTCTGTGCTTTACTGCTTCTACAGCGCTTGTAATTCTGCAAGTGCATTTTTAGTTTTCTACTATTTTCCCCCTGATTTTTATTGTGTTTTGCTTATAATTCTCTGCTGCTTTTTCCCAGGGGACAAATTGTCATATTATTTTGAAAATATGAAAAAGTTTATTTAAATTCATAGAAATCAAGGTGAATATTCCTGAGTCTTTAGTGTAGTTCTCTCTTTTCATTATTCTTTTAGTTTGTTTACCACATATAGCTGCTTTTCCTCCTTTAGGTGTCTTTGACCAATGTATTAATCAAGCATTGTTGATGAGGATTGGCTCAAGTGAAGGGAGCCTAAAATTACTTCTGAGATCTAAATGTAGAGAGTCATTAGATGTAGAATTCTCAGATTATTTTCTTCTTTGCTTCTTCCACAGTGTGGCTTTCTTCCGTAGCTGCTGTAATATCCCAGTGTAATACATAGAAGTATTAAAATCCCTACTCTCTGTATTTGGCAGGGAGTTCCATGCCTCAAACACTGACTGCAACACTACATATTTTATTCAAAATCTTAGTTAATGCCTTCCATGTGCTAAGTGATATGGATTTAATAGTCAATAAAGCAGACAAAAAGTCTGCCCTCCTGTAATGTATATCTACTTGGAAAAGTTCCCAAGATGTAACATGTTAACGCCAGTCATGCTATCTACTTCCATTTCTTATCATTGTTCTCTGTCAGTTATAAAGTTAAATGGGAGCAGAAAACATGTAATGGAATAAAAAAAGACTTTGGATGGATTAAAAAGTTGCAGCCACACAGTAGTGAATATCTATCTAATTTTCCTGCTGTTTTAAACCATGAGTTTTTTAGTTTGGGACATATACAGTGTTTAATTTATATCTTAATTTTGTTTGAGGGGCATCCATTTTAGGAAATGAACCCCAGTAATGCCAAAAAAATATGAATAATACTTTATTCTTCATAGAGGTTCGATGATTTTAGAGTTATCCATTGTTTTCCCAGATTCTTTATTATTATTTCTAGCTTTTTTATTTTTCATTTATCTTACTAGTTGTTTAAATAAAAGATAAAATAGATTGTGTCAAGATATTTTCCAAAACTCAATTTTAAATCAGAAGTTCTAAAGCTACATTTTAAAATAGTCTACACTTCTAAAAGCAGCAAAACAGGCAATTCACAAGTGTGCTCTCAGGAGTCAATCCTTCATTGAGCATGTGATATATACTGTAGTGTAGAAGTTATGATACTTTCTTAGATTACTTCACCTTTCTGTGACTTGGGTTCCTCTTCTGTAAAACTGGGTAATGATACCATCCATTAATCCATTGAATAAATTAAATAATAAAATAACATTTAGAACACTCAAAAAATTGTCAAGCAAATGCCTATATTATCATAAACATATTGCTATTATTTTTCTAATTTCAGCACAAATTCTTCAATGCAACAAAATAATGCTCATTTTATGGAGAAAGAGATAGTGGGCAGGGAGAAACTTGGGGAAAGTAAAGGACTTTGTACCTAGACCTGTTACATTTGAAACATACATTACATAGATAAGTGGAATTAAGAGCAAAAAAAATTATGATACTGTAGTTAGAATTAATAAAATGTTTTTAGGAAGAAACCTCTTTCAGTTTTTTAATATCCAAACATTTTATCTAAAAAATGTTTAAATTAATAGTGCCTACTTCATGTATGGACAGTAAGTGATAGAACACATGTATGGTAATTAGCAGAGAACCTGGCAAACAGAGAGTGATCATCAGGGTTAACAAAAACAACAATAATGATATCATTACCATTATGCACTTTTGTATATGTGGATAAGAAAAAGAAGCAGAATGCAACATATACAATGCAAAATGTTAGGTTACTACTGAAAAGCTTTTCTTTTCCAAAATAACACTATAACCTAGTTTTTAACTCTCACATTGAATGAAGTAATTAAGCATGTTTCATCAAATTTTTGAGAACACGGGCCTAACTTAGACCCCAATATATACTTTTAGAACTGATACTTATGCATGTGCACGCACGCACACACACATACACAGAGACACAAACACACACATACACAACACAAACACTTGCCAGGCCTTTATTCATTTAAGATTTAGAACAGTTAAGACTTTCTTAGGTGTTTTGTGGAATTTAATTTCTAACCCATGGATGTAAAATTTTGCTATATCATGGAAAAATAATGTATCTGGGAAAACTATATATGCTTCTGGGAAACTATTATGTATCTGGGAAAATAATGTATCTAATAACCTGAAAAGTAGATGCAAGAAGGTATCTCCAAGAGGCTCGTTATCTCATGGCAAATCAAGAATAAAATAAGAGGCATTGAAAATAATTTATGTGACACCAGACCCAAAGGAATTTTTTTAGCTAGCTAGTTTTACTGGCTTCTAAAGCTGCTAATGCAATAAGTGATTTAATGCATTAATGTCTTTCTGGGTTTTCAACATTTTGCATAACTTTTATGGAATTTTGTGGAAACAAATTTGACATATTTACTCAGTGATGGTGGTATAAAATACTTTCAACAAAAAGTAATTTAATTTCTATTATGATTTCAACCTCACAACCAATCTATAAAGGGAATATTGTTTCTAATGCAATGCATTAGCAGGAAAAGATTTTTTTTTCATAAATAATTTATGTTAGAGTAAAGCAAGTTTAACTTGGAAGCATGGATCCTTCCGTAATGCTAAATTGGTTCCCAAATATAGGGAAAACATGCAAATAAAAATTTTATACAAAAAAGTTTTACAACTGCAGTGAGGTGTTGTTTCTGCATATAAAAAATATTTTTTAAAATGAACAAAGTATCTCATGCTATGTTCAAAACATCTCTTTTTTCCCCTATGAATTAAACAGCATCCAAAATATCCATTTCATAAAAGATGCAAAGGAAAGTCTTTTTGAATCACAGTGAAGTTTTCCCAGGCCTATTCTCAACTACGCAAAGAAAAGTGATTACTTTTATTCCAAAAACTCTTTTACTTTAGTCTTTGGATAATAACCCCTATGTATGACAGCCTTGATGTACATTTCAGAAAAAATATATAATTTCATTTGTTCTATATTTGTTTTTCACCTTTTACCATTAGCACTTCTGAATCTGCGGATGTAGATTCATTTTTAATGTTAATTTTATACAAATTTTCATTACAGTATATTTATGCTAGTTGTAGATAAATTAGAAAATCAGAAAATGTTCAAGATTTTATAAAAGAGAAATAAACAGAAATAACTATTTTTTACATATTACTGAATAACTCTTTATTCTTACCTCTTCAGCTGTAATTACATATTGAGTTTATTTATTCTTTAAATGTTTATTGAATTGTATATATCAGGTACTGTTCTTCCCACTGAGGATAAAACTGTGAAAAATTCATGCTCTTACAAAGGTGTATTCTATTTGGAGGAGACCTCAAACAGTTAATGAACAGAAAAAATGTATTGTTTGTTGAAAGCTAAGTGATACCAAGAAAAGCAAATCAAGGAAAGAACACCAGGAGTGCCTGAGAGGTGGAAGGGCTGCAAGTTGCTGTAAGAGTGAGAGAAGACCTCGCTGAGAAGGTGATAGGAATAAACTGAGAGTGTGAGGGAGCGAGGGCTGTGGCTATCCGGGACAAAACAAGTGTCGAGTGATAACAAGTCTACTAAACACTCAATAGAATAGTCGGACTAACTGGAGGAGAAGGAGCCAGAGAGAAAGTGGTGGAGATGTGGTCAGAGATGTAACATTCTGACAACCCATTCTTGGCTCCTTGACTTGACTGACTATCTGGGGAAGAGCCACTGGCGAGTTGTGAGCTGACATATATTTATAGAATCACTCAATCCATTTTGAGAATAAATTCAAAGTGAATAACAGCAAAAGCTGCATAACAGTTAAGAGGCTTTTGCAATCATCTGGACATGACAGTAATGGCAAAGTTTATTAAACATTTATTACTCAAGGCCTTAATTTTTAAAATTCTTATTGAAGTTAAAAATTCTCAATTTTAAATACCATCTAAATCTTCAAGTCTTAGAATGAATGAAGAGTAGCCTCCTTACCTCACTCTTATGCTCATTGAATAGAGGCAAGCACATTCATATCCTAAAGTTGCCCCATCCCCACTATATTTTGCCCCTTATTTCTAAATTACATATTTTTATGCAATCGCTTTTCTTTTTGGTGTTGGACATTATTTTTAGACATTCTACAATAGAAAATAAGAATTTAGCCTTCTTACCTCCCCTTCCTACAGACACAATATACATGCTTATATACATACTTCGCAGTAGCCTATTTTATGAATATAGTCAGATTTACCTAGAAAAAATATCCATCAATTCATCGTTATATAAAATTTTAGTTTTTCTAATATTTGGATACCTTAAAAAATGTTGGAATGAAGAGTCTTGTTCACGTATTTTGCAAGTGTGTTCAGTTATTGCCTTATGACAAATTTACAGAAATGAGATTGCTGGGATGCAAAGTAAGTAAATTTTAATTATCAATGTATGAAGCCAAATTGCCCTTCAGGAAGATTATATCAATTTATAGACCCATTGGTACCATTAATACTTTCTGTTGGCCAAATCTGGTTTTAAAATTGATCTCTTTTATGTAACATTTGATTTTATTTTATACTTAAAATTTTTTTTCTTCTTCTTCTTTTTTTTTTTTTAAGATGGAGTCTTGCATCTTGCTCTGTCTTCTAGGCTGGAGTACAATGGCTTGATCTCAGCTCATCACAAGCTCCGCCTCCTAGGTTCAAGCAATTCTTCTGCCTCAGCCTCCCAAGTAGCTGGGACTACAGGCGTGCACCACCATGCCTGGCTAATTTTTTGTATTTTTAGTAGAGACAGGGTTTCACCATGTTTGTCAGGCTGGTTTTGAACTCCTGACCTCATGATCCACCCGCCTTGGCCTCCTAAAGTGCTAGGATTACAGGCATGAGCCATGGCGCCTGGCACTGTAAATTTTCTTAATTTCCTGGAATATTAACATTCTAGACTCTGTGCACTTGGAAAGAAAATGATCTTCAAACTGCAAAACAGAAGTGATAGATATATACCTAAAATATTCCTGAATAAACTTAAATACTACATCGAAGGCAGAATTCTCTTACTAGAGAATGTACCTGAAAAACTAGTGATTTCAAGGGTTCATGCTGATCCAAGATAGTTTTATTTTACATATTTGAAGTAATATGTAAATGTATTTTACATATTTGAAGTAATATGTACATAGACTAATCGTCTATATCATTAGAAATGCAATTTCTTGTACAAATGAACATAGTTTTTTAGGGAATAATTTTAATGTTTCACATTATACTGAAACTATGTCATTGGCTGTGCAGATATAACACATCTAATCATAATAAATTTGACATGGTTAAAACATTGGGTTTTGTTTGTTTTTTCAAAACTTGAATGACTTTTCCCAGACAACATGCATGTGTTTCATTCTTAGCCTTTCATTTTCCCTTTGTGTAATTTGGTTAGAAAAGAGAAGTAAGTTGATCTCTAATTATTTCCACATCTATTGTGAAATTTATTTACAGACTAGTGCAGCTATATACCACTTTTAAATTGAAAAGTATACTTTTTCTGAATAAATCATAGTCAAAATATGACAAGAAAATATGAGGCTCTTGTAAATGAACTGTGATAAATCATGTTTCAACCATAAACAAGAAAAACCATGTCATCCCCTCCTTTAACCAGTAAAGTATGGCACTTATTTCATGAGAAAATTAATTGCCTCAGTGACAGAAAAAGCCCTTTTAAATATTATTTCAAATTCTTTAGTTTTTTTTCAGCTGTGATCTATTTGCAGCATTTTATTCATTCAAGCACTGAGATGGAACTTGATATGCATGGCATGTATGCACATTTTGTTTTCTACTGTTCTTGAGAGTTTTTTCTTATATGTATGCAAAGGCACAGCTATAGAGGTATTAATGGATGTCTATTCCAACTAACTCCTATATCAGCTTTCAATTAACTTTTTGTTTTTGTTTTATTTGCTGGTCCAGACAAGAATATCATCTGCCCTGCATATATTTGTATTTGAGAGAAATATACATTTTACTATATTTTAATCCCCAAAATAATTCTTTTAAATTTTAGAAGATTCACCAGAGTTGTTATTAATATTTCAATTTGACAATTTAATTTTATTCTGTTTAGGAAAAAAATAAAAATATATAAGAGATCACTGCTCCTACATAAATAACTGATTGATTTCCAGCTTCCCAGCTTAATGACTTCAAAAGTAGAGAAAATTTATAAGTTTAGTTATGTGAATATAGTTCAAGCATTTGTATCATACACTATAATGAAATCCAGTTTTCATTACACTTCACCAGTGTCTTGCAAATTGGTGCTCAGGCTATACATGACACAATAGCCAAAATGGACCCTTTACCAGAATAGGCATTGCTCATGTGCATTTGCTGGCTCAAGTTGGCCTTCCCTACTCCCACTAAATAGACTCATTAATTTCTTGTTTATTGAAATGAAATGGGTATATTGACAAAAGTAACTTAAAACTCAAGAGTATGTAAGTACAACAAAACATGAGAAGCTACAGCCCTCAAATCAAATTAACTCTTTATGCCAATTTTGTCTCAGTTTCTCTCTTTAGGTGGACAAACATCATTGACAAATCAGTTAAGATAATATTATCAGTTCAAAAAATAATTAAGATTCATCATTGTACAAGAAAATGTGAAATTCTATGAAATTTTACAGCTCATGTATAAAAGAAATTTGATGACAGTTTAAGTTTTTCTAAAGAAAAACGTAAGATTTCCTTGACATTACCAATAATGTAATGAGTGATAAAGCTACAAAATTGTTATCAGTTAGAGATACAATCAAAGAAAAAGCAGCTAATCATTATAGAAAATAATTATAAAAGTGTTTAAAGCCTTTAATTAAAATAAATGCTAAATTTTTGTTCTGCATTTTATGACTGTGGTGACTAAGATGGGTTTAATATTACTCTAAGCTTGACAAAGCTTAAACCAGACTTCTTTACTCTGGGCCTCTGATTTCTATTTACTTAGAACATTCACTTTATAAAACTTAGAGTTGTAAATTATTTGTCTGCCCCTTTGAATGCAAACTTACACGTAAGAATATATTTCTCAGAGATCTAGGTATAATTTCTTTGAAAGGCAATTATTTAAAAAAAATAGGGCTCTCTCTTCCAGTCTCCATGGGAGGGTAAGAGCTTAACTTCATTAAGAAACAACTAAAAACGGATATGGTTTGGCTGTGTCCCTACACAAAACTCATCTTGAATTATAATAATTCCCATGTGTTCAAGGGTGAGGCCAGCTGAAGATAATTGAATCATGGGGGCAGGTTCCCCCATACTGTTCTCATGGTAGTGAATAAGTCTCACGAGATCTGATAGTTTTTAGAATATGAGTTCCCCTGAAGATGCCCAGTTGCCTGCTCCATGTAAGACGTCCTTTTGCTCTTCCTTCATCTTTCACAGTGATTGTGAGGCCTCCTCAACCAGGTGGAACTTCAAGCCCATTAAACCTCTTCCTTTTATAAATTACCTAGTCTCAGGCAAGCCATTATTAGCACTATGAGCACAGACTAATACACAAAAACAGATGGCCAATCACATTGACCAGCCAGTGTTCCACAGTACTTTTCCACTAGATCAGCTCAGCATTTAAAAGTCTTCCTGCCTTTTGTTTCAACAGAGTTCAGTTCAGTCTCTATTTCTTATTGCAATATTCTTGGCTCCCGGTGCAATAACCTTGTGTAAAGTCTTTCTTTCCACTTTTAACATATCCAGTGTAATTTTTCTTTAACAGTGGTGTTTATTAGTTTTCCAATAATGTATAATTTCTTGACTTTTTCTTCTCTTTCTAAATAAAAATTCACCTCTATATCTAATTTGTATTTGCAAGTTTAATTTTGTTTTTTGTCAAGGATCACTAATCCAGGTTATAAGCTTCAAATTCCACAAAACTGGATTCATCTTTACTCTTGCTTTTCACTCTAAGCTTAAGTATCTAAAAATGTATCAGTTTATCCTCAATACCTTGTCTTTATTCAACATGAACTCAAGGCTTGACAATATTTTCTTTACAAATTCACTCACCAAAGTACAGCCAATACATCAAAAACTGATTTCACCATCAATTTTGGAAAATATTCTATGATCCTTCAGTTGGAATTTGCTTTTATTTTCTATGTTTAATAGCATTGTTTGCAATCTTGTAATATAATTTATTATAGTCTGCCAACTAACAGAGCTATCTGTGTGCTTCCTCAAGCTTTTACAGTAGAGAATGTAAGTTTTTAGATTGCAGGGCATCTATGTTATTAGTCTTTATATCATCCTCATTAGCTAAAGCAGTAGACACAGAAATATATGTGGAATTAAATTGCTGCAACATGAATTTATTTGATTTAATCTGAAATGTGATTCTCATAAAAGAAATATTGAAAAATCTCCCAAGATAGTAAGTTATTTGCAGAGGAAAAGTAATAATTGAGAAGAGAATATTCGTGAAATCCTGTCATATGTCTCAGGGAGATAACCTTCTTTAACAGGTCACAATTGAGCTCAAATTCTTCCTGTTCTCTTGAAGCTTTCCCTGACATTTTATAGCCAAAGTTAAACTTACCTCTTGGCATACTGAATTTATCTCTAAGTATCTGACTTTCCTACTAAACTAGAAATTTTTGAGGTCATGGACAATGATCTTATTTGTCTCTTTATCCTTCTTGCATGGTTTAGAACTTTTTATACAACGGGGTACTTGGTAGTACTTATTAGAATAAAAGAAAGAAAGAAGGGGTGAAAGTAGAAATGGGAGAGCCCAAAAAGGAGAGAGAGAGAGATTACCCAACAATAATCAGATTTATCCCCATATTTATCCGATTCCAAAGTCATGATCTTTTTTTAGGTTACAGTGTCTGCCATCACAGGACCAAGAACCAGCTTCAGAGAAAACCCAGTTCTGACCAAAATTAAGACAGACAGACAGACACACACACACAAATATAAATGCGAGCACTCTTGAAAACTATCATTTCCTTTTGCCATGTAAATTACACAACAATCAGCATAAATAGGTTTAACAAAACATGTATAAAGAGGATGCTTTAAAAATCCAAAGCTGTTCCTCCCATATCCCTCAATACATGTTTACCATTCGAAGTGTTTTATTTGAAAGCTAAGAATACTTCTCTTTAGCCAGTGATACTGAGGGACTGTGTCAAGGAAAAAACTTCTCTTCCCGGGTCCATGAGTGGTGTAGTTTCAAAGGCAGGAGATTCCCAGCGCCAGGCCTCCAACCAGGCCCCCATCCAGAAACTTAAAAGTCTTTATATCATCCTCATGATGATATAAAGTTCTTTGTCTGGGTTTCCCGTGCACGGGCTAAGTAGGGAAATCCAGGTGGACTCCTTTGTCCAAAAAGCTCGCTGAAAGTTCTGGGAGGAGGGGGCTCTGTTGTGGATCAAGTAGCAAATCCCTATCAGAGTCAAAGATCAATCACTCCAGAGGAAGTTTGAAAGAACTCCTCTGACAGAAACATGAATGGGGAGGTAATAACTCAAGGGTGAAAATCCCCCTGCTCCTCCCTACACTGTTTCCTTCTCTGGATCCCCTCCCATGGCAGGGTGGTAGCTGTCTCCTTCTCTCTCTCTCTCTCTGCATAATAAATCACTTCTCCACAAAACTCTTTGGGTCCACGATATTTATTCCAGCAGCAAACTCACCATGCCTCTGGGGCCCCTTTCCCCATTCTTCCCGGTAAGAGAGACCCAGAACCTCATCGGTCGGGGAGGTAGCTGAGTACACCCTCCTCCCCGGTGACAATCCATGCTAGGGCAAACACAATTACCTACTCACAAACGGACTTACAAACTCTCTCTTCTTGTTATGCCATTCATGTGGGTCTTTATATTTATTTTAATACAAATTTTCACTGAAAAATCACACAATTATTTTATAAAATTTACAACATACAAATGAACAAAAAGAAAACTAGGCCAGTCTAAATAGTTCAACAAAGAGAACCCTTAGTCAAGATTCTGTTGCAGTGACTAGTGTGCTGGCAATAGAGCCATAGAAAAATAGAATGCTGCTGTATGCAAATTAATATTTTTTATATACTGCTAGCATATTATGATGAATTACAAGTGAATGGTAGGATAAAAGTCAAGAATGGATGTTTTAATCTTTGTTAATAAAATACCATAGACTGGGTGACTTCAACAATAGTCATTTACTTTTCATAGTTTTGGAAGTTAAAATGACTAAGTTCAAGCTGTTGGCATACTCAGTTTCTGGTAAGGCCCTCTTCCTGGCTTGCAGACTGTTGCCTTATCACTATATCCTCAAGAGGCAGAGAGAGAGAGAGTGCACTCTGGTCTTTCCTTTTCTTATAAAGTCACTAATCCTATCATGGGGACCTGCTTTCATGATTTCATCTAAACCAAATTGTCTTCCAAAGGCCCTATGTACAAATATCATTGCATTAGGAGTTAGGGCTTAAACTTAGGAATTTGAGGGAACACAAACATTTATTCATAACTATAGCCCTGAGTTTACAGTGGGTGTTCCTTTTTAGAAAGAGGAACAGATTTGAGGGCATATCCAAAGTTCTGTCTTTTTGAAATAGAATATCTTTTTTATTTCTTCTTTCCTTTTTTTTTTTGAGACAGAGTTTTGCTATTGCTGCCCAGACTGGAGTGCAATAACACCATCTCGGCTCACCACAACCCCACACTCTGGGGTTCAAGCGATTCTCCTGTCTCAACTTCCCAAGTAGCTGCAATTAGAGGCATGCATCACTACACCAGGCTAATTTTAAATTTTTAGTAGAGACGTCATTTCTCCATGTTGGTCAGGCTGGTCTCGAACTTCTGAGCTCAGGTGATATGCCCACCTCAGCCTCCCAAAGTGCTGGGATTACAGGCATGAGCTACGTGGCTGAAATAGGGTATCTTATATTTGAGTTGTCTATTATACATTCAAGTTCATATGTCAAGTAAGCGGTTAGATTTATGAGTTAACACTTAGAGGTAACAGAATCAAGATTTGCCACTTAAAATTGTTGAAAACTGATTTGAAACAATATTTTGTATATGAAGTTGTTCAAATTTCAGAATTTGGTTTCTTAAGAAAACAGAGGGATGGGCACAGTGGCTCATGCCTATAATGCCAGCACTTTTGGAGACTGAGTGGGGAGGATTCCTGGGCCCAGGAATTTCAGGTACAGTGAGGTATGGCTATGACACTGCACTCTAGCTTATGGGACAGAGTGAGATGCAGTCTCAAATAAATAAATAAATAAAGACTATCATTTATTCAGTTGTCTTTCGGTAGCATTTTCACCTTACCGTTCTTATTTTTTAATTATAAAAATTTATTTAAAAAAATGATTATTTTGAATGCAAATTCTTTCATTCTGGCTTTTCTGAAAAATTCTAGTTTAGATACTGAAAAAAAAAGGAGTGTGTATATATTCAAGACAGTCACATGTAGCTGATTTTGCCAGAAGAGATTCGTTAACAAAAAGGACAAACTTTGTAAAATATTTGAAGAGAGATATTATAAGCCAAATGTGAGTGACCCCATGGCCTTAGGCACACACTTAGGAAGTCCAGATTACAGCTTGGTTTTGTACATTTTAGAGAGATGTAAGACATCAATACATGTGAGATATATATTGGTTCAGTCTGGAAAGACAGGAAAACTTGAATTAGGGGCTTACAGGTCATGGGTGAATTCTAAGATTTTCTGATTGGTAATTGGTTAAGTTATTATGTAAAAACCAGGAATCAGTAGAAAGGAGTTTCTGGATTAAGATGAGGAGTAGTGGAGACCAAGTTTCTTATTACAGAGATGAAGTTTCATAGGCGGCTTCCCTTAGAGATAATTGATGTCAAGTGTTTCTTATTTAGAACTTTAAAAGGTGCCCGACTCTCAGTTATGTCTTTAGGACTTGGAGAGCCTGGAAGAAGAAAGATCTAGTTGAGTTAATAGAGAATTTTTACAGACACGAATTTTTCCCCACAAAAAATGGCTTTGCAGAATCATTTCAAAATATGGCAAAGAAACATATTTTTGGGGTAGAATATTTTGATTCCCTTTTTATCTGTCATGTGATGTTATGCCAGAGTCACGTTGAAAAGTAAGCCACATTATACAGGGTTAAATAAAACCCATCTGATGAGATTTTATGGTTTGTAGAGCATGACTCCCCAGACTCCTGAGGAATTTAGGTAAGAAAAATAAAATGTCAGAGTTTAGTCCTCAAGTTATTTTTTTCTCTTAGTTCCTGAACATACATTTTATGTTTGTGGAATAATTAGCTTTCAGTGGCTTATACATTGTTTCTTGTGACAAAAAAAGATATCAGATTAAATTGTAGTGAGTCACTGAGCAATTTGAGATTACATACTTCTGTTAATTTGCAAGTAATGATTTACCACTTGTTATGGACTAGACATTCAGGTGCTTTGGGGAATTAAAAAAAGATACTACTAAATTATACTAGTTATCTCTCTCTCCCTAGTCTATTAGAAAGACTAACATATATATATACATATATATATACATATATAAAATATTTCGTATATGTTTAAATATACTGAAATGTGTGTGTGTGTGTGTGTATAGCCCCACAAAAAATAAATTTGATGGAGAGAATAGTTAAGTTCTATAATGGGTCCGTAGAGAAAGGCTACATTTTGATAAACCAACATTCATTGGCAGGTATTTAGCTTGGCAAAGCATCAGGTATACATATAAATGTTAATAGCGGTATACTGATTGCACATCCTGTGGCTAACTAAGCCTCATAAAACTTTCAAAATATATACTTCAGAGTGACCATTACTGCAGAGTGTTAAGACATTTTTACAAAAAAAAAAAAAAAAAGTGTTTTTCCCTTTTTGATCTCTTGGCTGTCCCTAATTTGAGATTATTTGATGATGTAATAGCCAAGAGTGTGATTTCTGAATTGATTACTGAGGAAAAAAATCTATGGTGAGAGCATGCATATCAAACTGAAAGAACAGTCTGCTGATTACACAGAAGAACATTTCTATTTACATGCAAATATCTTTGTAATCAGCAATGATAGGAAAGAAAATGTATGAGAGTCTAAAGCACTTGGGATTATAACTGTTTCAACTTTCCCTAAGCCGGTACCTCAAAAAAGGTTTTCTGATGAGAAATATTTCCAATGAGAAAGCTTAGTTCATTTAACAGAATTGTAGCCTTATGTCATTTAAAACATAGAATATTAATGGGTCTTATCTCTTCTCACTCTTCAAATTTTTTTCTAAGTTTTGTTCTTGCAATTTTGGGTGGTCTTTAGATAGCTATCTTCTGGTCAATATTTTAGTCTTTGTTCAATAGCTGTTTTAGAAATGAGTGCGTAAAGCCATACTTTTGCTCTTTTTAAAAGAAAGATAATACTGACTGCAGAGGATATTCTCAGGTTTAATTAAAACAATGTACATTTTAGTACTTATCTGAGTTCTTGGTGTATCAGTTAAGCACTCATAATTGGTGGCTTTTATTAATGTCATTTGTTTTTTGTTTGTTGATAAATCTGAAATGAGATTCCAATTCATGTGGCCATAAGAAAATCTCCGAGGAAATGTTTTTAATGCACACAAATTTGTGGGAGATAAAGTACAATAGGCAGTAAGCTTCAATGTTAGTATATTCTAAGGCAACAAAATTGGAGGTTCATTATGGAAGGAATTCCTTACAAGTAATACTATTCCATAAAAACAAAAGTCAGTCGATTATAGTTTAAGGACTGAAATCCTGAGAAAAGATTGAAATGATTGTACTTTATACATGGGAAATTGTTAAGGGTTAAAGATTTTTTTTTTCCAAATGACATTAAACATGGCCAGTATTCTAAATTCACTTGATCCAAAGTAATACAAGATATATATATATCTTATATTTCCTAGAATATATATCTCTATATATATCTATATATATATATATATGGTCTGAGGTATGAACACAATGTACTAAAGTAGATTAGAAAAGCTGTGTTTAATAGAAGTGACTGTCACAGTGTTATAATGCTTGGCAGTAGAACAGTAGTTCTCAAAGGGCGTTCATGGGCAGATTCTAGGAGAGTTTGGGGTAAAACAGATTTTCAAAATAATAGTAGGTACAACAAATACTGATGTCAGCTGGATGCTTACATGCAAACATATATGTGGACATTTACCTTATACCATACACTAAGATCAACTCTAAGGAGAGCACAGTCCTAAATACAAGAGCCAAACTGTAAAATTCTTAAAAGAAAACAAAGCAGTCAGTCTGAATAAATGTAGGTTAGAGCATGATATCTTAGTTATAAACCAAAAGTACAAATAATAATAGAAAAGACCTTTAAGTTGAACTTAAAATTTGTAAAAGTTATACTTCAAAGGACATCATTATAAAAGTAAAAAAGACTACAAAGAGACAGAGAAAAAACTGTTGGTCCAGCCAAGTTGACACATAAAATTAACAATCATTATATGTACACAGAGTGTATAAATAACACAACTCAAAAATAAAAAGGCAAATCACCCAGTTTAAAAAAAGACACAGGATTTGAATAGATATTTCTCTGAAGAAGATATATGAATATATAATAAGTACATGAAATAATGCTTAACATCATTAGCAATGTGGAAACACAAATCAAAATTGTGAGATACCACTTCATACCCTGCCTAAAATAAAAAAGACAAACAACAACAAGTATTGGTGAAAACATGGATAAATTGGAAACTTTATACATTGCTGGTAGGAATATAAAATGGTAAACCTGCTGTGGAAAACAGTTTCACAATTCCTGAAAATATTAAACATAGAGTTACCAATGACCTGATAATTCCACTCCTAGATATCTTAGAGAAATTAAAACATTGTGTACAAACAATGTTTTATACACTAATGTTCATGGCAGAGTTATTCACAATAGACAAAAGTAGAAAAGCCCATCAACCAACATTAGTCCATCAACAAATGAATAGATGTCATCTATCAACTTAATAAAATATTAGGCAAAAGTACTGGCACATGTTACAACATGGATGAACCTCTAAAACAGTATGAAAAATAAAAGAAGCAGGTCTCAAAAGGCCACATGTCTTATGATACTATTTATATAAAATGTCCAGAATAGGTAAATCTACACAGACAGAAAGAAAGTTAATTGTTCCAAATTGCTGTGGGAGGAAAATGGGGAATGACAGATAACGGGTATAGAGCTTCTATTTACACTGATGAGAATGTTCTGAAATTAGATTATAATTATTGTATAATTTAGTAAATATAGTAAAAACATTGAATTTCATACTTTAAACAGGTAAATGTAGTATGTAAATTATATCTCAATAAAGTTAATATTAAAATGTCATTTGACTATTTTATATGTCTTAAGAGTATAGTGCATATTTCAAGATGCTACATAACATATCACAAGAGATTAATACAAGATCAGATATAAAAAGTCTATGTCTTCTGTTAACCCAAATAATAAAGAGATTTGCAAAAGTATAAAATAGTGCTTTAGAAAATGTAAAGCGGGAAGATCCAAGATGGCCAAATAGGAACAGATCTGGAGTGCAGTTTCCAGCAAGAACAGCACAGAGGGTGAGTGCTCACCTCATTTCCAAACAAGTTTTCACTGCCCCCAGACCAGGAGATTCCCAGGCCAGAAAGTGCCACGAGTTTTCACCTCAGCAGTTTTAGCCAGTGCTGTGTTGGCACACAGAAACTCACACAAGTCTGGGCAGCTGTTTAGACTGGCTCCTGGAATGCCTGGGAGACAGAGCCACCCATTCAACTGAAAGAGAAGGGGCTGAGACAATGAGCCAGGCAATCTGGCTCAGTGGGTACCGCCCCCACAAAACAAGCAATCTGAAATGCTCTGGATTGAGAGTTTCACAGCAAGTGCAGCTAGACCCAGGACCTTCCAGCTCAGTGTGTGGAAGAGCATCCTCACTATCTAGGCAGTCCGCCACTACCGAGGCAGTTCACAAAGCAGCTGGGCAGAGCCTGCAGCAGCTCAGCAATGCCTCTACTGGCAGATGGACTAGACAACTCTGTGTGTAGCAGGGCATCTGAAAAAAGGCAGCAGCATGACAGAAACTTATAAATAAAGCCAACCTTCCTAGGACAGAGCACCTGGGAAGAGGTGGTTATGAGTTCAGCTGCAGCAGACTTAAAGTTACCTACCCAGCAGCTCTGCAGGAAACAGCAGAGCTCCCAGCACAGCAATTAAGCTACTATAAGGGACAGAAAGTCTCCTCAAGCAACTACCCAACCCCCATATACCCAAAGAGACACCTCATAAAGGAGAGCTCAGGCAGACATCTGTTCAGTACCCTTCTGGGATGAGAATAGCAGAAGAAGAAACCGGAGGCAACCTTTGCTGTTCTGCAGCACCTGCGGATGAACCCCAGGTAAGCAGGGTCTGGAGTGGACCTCCAGTGGTCCTGCAGCAGAGAGGCCTGACTGTTAGAAGGAAAACTAAGAAGCAGAAAGAAATAGCATCAACATCAACAAAAAGGACGTCCACTCAGAGACCCCATCTGAAAGTCACCAACTACAAAGACCACAGGTAGATAAAACCAATAAGATGGGAAGAAACAAGTGCAAAAAGGAGGAAA
The DNA here is from genome assembly GCA_004027715.1 of Plecturocebus donacophilus. Classification (NCBI taxonomy): domain Eukaryota; kingdom Metazoa; phylum Chordata; class Mammalia; order Primates; family Pitheciidae; genus Plecturocebus; species Plecturocebus donacophilus. Next base: position 20,894 of record PVKP010014721.1, read on the forward strand.
ACATCAAAAACCAGAACCCCTCTCCTCCTTCAAGGGATCATAACTCCTCACCAGATAGGAATCAAAGATGGATGGAGAATGAATCTGATAAATTGACAGAAATAGTCTTGAGAAGGTGGGTAATAACAAACTTCTCTGAGCTAAAAGAACATGTGTTAATCCAATGCAAAGAAGCTAAGAACCTACAAAAAAGGTTAGATGAGATGCTAACTGAAAGAAACAGCTTAGAGAAGAATATAAATGCCTTGATGGAGCTGAAAAACACAGCACGAGAATGTCGCAAAGAATACACAAGTTTCAATAGCTGAATTGACCAAGCAGAAGAAAGAATATCAGAAATTGAAGATCAACTCAATGAAATAAAATGAGAAGGAAAGAATAGAGAAAAAAGAGTGAACAGAAATGAACAAAGCCTCCAAGAAATATGGGACTATGTGAAAAGACCTAATCTACGTTTGATAAGTGTACCTGAATGTGGCAGAGAGAATGAATCCAAGCTGGAAAATACTCTTCAGGATATTATCCAGGAGAAATTCTCCAACCTAGCAAGGAAGGCCAATATTCAAGTCCAGGAAATAGAGACCACCACAAAGATATTACTCAAAGGAGCAACCCCAAGGCTCATAACCATCAGATTCAACTGGGTTGAAATGAAGGAAAAAATACTAAGGGCAGCCAGAGAGAAAGGTCGAGTTACCCCCAAAGGGAAGCCCATCAGACTTATAGCAGATCTCTCGGTAGAATCCCTACAAGCAAGAAGAGAGTGGGGTCCAATATTCAACATCCTTAAAGAAAAGAATGTTCAGTCTAGAATTTCATATTCAGCAAACTAAGCTTCATAAGCAAAAGAGAAAGAAAATCCTTTACATACAAGCAATTGCTAAGAGATTTCATCACCACCAGGCCTGCCTTACAAGAGCTCCTGAGAGAAGCACTAAACAAGGAAAGGAACAACCAGTATCAGCTACCCCAAAAACTTACCAAATGGTAAAGACCATCAACACAATGAAGAAAATGTGTCAAGTAATGGGCAAAACATCCAGCTAGCATCAAAATGGCAGGATCAAATTCACACATAACAATATTAACCTTCAATGTAAATGGGCTAAATGCCACAATCAAAAGACACAGACTGGCAAATTGGATAAAAAGTCAAAATCCATCAGTTCTGTATTCAGGAAACCCATTTCACATGCAAGGACACATATAGGCTAAAAATAAAGGGATGGAGGAAGATTTGTCAGGCAGATGGAGAGCAAAACAAAGCAGGAATTGCAATCCTAGTCTCTGATAAAATAGACTTTAAACCAACAAAGATCAAAAGAGACAAAGAAGGGCATTATATAATGGTAAAAGGCTCAATGCATCAAGAAGAACTAACAATCCTAAATATATACACACCTAATACAGGAGCACCCAGGTACGTAAAGCAAGTTCTTAACGACCTACAAAGAGACTTATACTCCCACACAATACTAGTGGGAGACTTTAACACTGTCAATATTAGACAGATCAATGAGACAGAAAATTAACAAGGATATCCAGGATTTGAACTGAGATCAGAATCAAGCAGACCTAATAGACATCTACAGAAATCCCCACCCCAAATCCACAGAATATACATTTTTCTCAGCACTGCATGGCACCTACTCTAAAACTGACGACATAATTGGAGGTAAATCACTCCTCAGCAGAGGCAAAAGAATGGAAATAATAACAAACAGTCTCTCAGGCCACAGTGCAATCAAATTAGAACTCAGAATTAAGAAACTAACTCAGACTGCACAACTTCATGGAAACTGAACAACTGACTCCTGAATGTCAACTGGATAAACAATGAAATGAAGGCAGAAATAAAGATGTTCTTTGAAACCGACGAGAACAAAGACACAATGTACCAGAATCTCTGGGACACATTTAAAGCAGTGTCTAGAGGGAAACCTATAGCAATGAATGCCCACATGAGAAGAAAGGAAAGATCTAAAATCAAAACCTTATTGTCAAAATTGAAAGAGCTAGAGGAGCAAGATCACAAAAACTCAAAAGCTAGCAGAAGAAAAGAAATAACTAAGATCAGAGCAGAACTGAAGGAGATTGAGACACAAAAAGCCTTTCAAAAAATCAATAAATCCAGGAGCTGGTTTTTTGAAAAGATCGACAAAACAAACAGACCACTAGCCAGATTAATAAAAAAGAAAAGAGAGAATAATCAAATAGATGCAATAAAAAGCGATAAAGGGGATATCACCACTGACTCCACAGAAATACAAATTACAATCACAGATTACTACAAACAACTCTATGCACATAAACCAATAAACCTGGAAGAAATGGATAAATTCCTGGACATTTGCACCCTCCCAAGCCTAAACAGGGAAGGAGTTGAAACCTTGAACAGACCAATAACAAGGGCTGAAGTTGAGTCAGCAAATAATAGCCTATCAACCAAAAAAAGTCAAGGTCCAGATGGGTTTACAGCTGAATTCTACCAGATGTACAAAGAAGAGCTGGTATCATTCCTTCTGAAACTATTCCAAACAATACAAAAAGAGGAAATCCTTCCCAAATCATTTTATGAGACCAACATCATCCTAATACCAAAACCCAGCAGAGACTCCACAAAAAAAGAATACTTCAAGCCAATATCCATGATGAACATAGATGCGAAATCTTCAATAAAATACTGGCAAACCAAATGCAATAGCACATCGAAAAGTTTATCCATCATGATCAAGTAGGCTTCATTCCAGGGATTCAAGGCTGGTTCAACATATGCAGGTCTATAAAAGTAATCCACAACATAAACAGAACCAAAGACATAAAACCACATAATTATCTCAATAGATGCAGAGAAGGCATTTGACAAAATTCAACAGCCCTTTATGCTAAAAACTCTCAATAAAATAGATATCAAAGGAACATATCTCAAAATAATAAAAGCTATTTATGACAAACCTACAGCCAATATCATACTGAATGAGAAAAAACTGGAAGCATTCCCTTTCAATTCCTGCACTAGGCAAGTATGCCCTCTCTCACCACTCCTATTCAATATAGTATTGGAAGTTCTAGTCAGAGCAATTAGTCAAGAAAAAAATAAATAAATAAAGGGTATTCAGTTAGGAAAAATGGAAGTCAAATTGTCTCTATTTGCAGATGACATGATTGTATATTTAGAAGACCCTATCATCTTAGCCCAAAATCATCTTAAACTGATAAGCAACTTCAGCAAAGTATCAGGATACAAAATCAATGTGCAGAAATCACAAATATATCTATTCACCAATAACAGACTAAAAGAAAGCCAAATCATGAGTGAACTCCCATTCACAATTGCTACAAAGAGAATAAAATAACTAGGAATATAACTAACAAAGGATGTAAAGGATCTCTTCAAGGAGAACTACAAACCACTGCTCAAGGAAATAAGAGAGGACACAAACAAATGAAAAAAATTCCATGCTCATGGTTAGGAATAATCAATATCGTGAAAATGGCCATACTGCCCAAAGTAATTTATAGATTGAATGCTATCCCCACCAAGCTACCAATGACCTTCATCACAGAAATGGAAAAAACCACCTTAAACTTCATATGGAACCAAAAGAGAGCCTGCATAGCCAAGTCAATTCTAAGCAAAAAGAACAAAGCTGGAGGCATCACACTACCTGACTTCAAACTATACTACAAGGCTACAATAATCAAAACAGCATGGTACTTGTACCAAAACAGAGATATAGACCAATGGAACAGAACAGAGGCCTTGAAGGCAATGTCACACATCAACAACCATCTGATCTTTGACAAACCTGACAAAAACACGCAATGAGGAAAGGATTCCCTGTTTAATAAATGGTGTTGGGAAAATTGGCTAGCCATGTGCAGAAAGCAGAAACTGAACCCCTTTCTGACACCTTACACTAAAATTAACTCCAGATGGATTAAAGACTTAAACATAAAACCTAACACCATAAAAACCCAAGAAGAAAACCTAGGCAAAACCATTCACGACATAGGCATAGGCAAGGACTTCATGACTAAAACACCAAAAGCATTGGCAACAAAAGCCAAAATACACAAATGGGATCTAATTAAACTCCAGAGATTCTGTACAGCAAAAGAAATAATCATTAGAGTGAACCAGCAACCAATAGAATGGGAAAAAATTTTTGCAATCTACCCACCTAAGGGCTAATATCCAGAATTTACAAAAACTAAAACAGATTTACAAGAAAAAAACAAAAAAATCCATCCAAAAGTGGGAGGATATGAACAGACACGTTACAAAAGAAGACATATATGAGGCCAATAAACATATGAAAAAATGCTCATCATCACTGATTATTATAGAAATGCAAATCAAAAGCACATTGAGATACCACTTCACGCCAGTTAGAATGGCAATCATTAAAAAATCTGGAGACAACAGATGCTGGAGAGGATGTGGAGAAATAGGATCACTTTTTCACTGTTGGTGGGAGTGTAAACTAGTTCAACCATTGTAGAAGACAGTGTGGCGATTCCTCAAGGACCTAGAAATAGAAACTCCATTTTACCCAGCAATCCCATTACTGGGTATATATCCAAAGGACTATAAATTATTCTAATATAAAGACATATGCACACGTATGTTCGTTGTGGCACTGTTTACAATAGCAAAGACTTAGAACGAACCCAAATATGCATCAACGATAGACTGGACAAGGAAAATGTGGCACATATACACCGTGGAATACTATGCAGCCATAAAAAAGGATGAGTTTGTGTCCTTTGTAGGGACTTGGATAAATCTGGAAACTGTCATTCTCAGCAAACTGATACAAGAACAGAGAATCAAACACTACATGTTCTCACTCATAGGTGGGTGTTGAACAATGAGAACACAGGGACACAGGGAGGGGAGCATCACACACTGGGGTCTGTTAGGAGGGTAAGGGAGGGACAGCGGGTGGTGGTCAGGGAGGGATTATGTGGAGAGTAATGCCAGACATTGGTGACAGGGGGATGGAGGCAGCAAACCACATTGCCATGTGTGTATCTATGCAACAATCCTGCATGATCTGTACATGTACCCCAGAACCCAAAGTACAATTTAAAAAAAAAAGAAGAAAATGTAGTGTATATATACCATGGAATACTCCATAGCCATTAAAAAGAATAAAATCATGTCAAAAAAAAAAAAAAAGAAAAAGGAAAATAGAAAATGTAAAGCAATGCCTTAAAAATATATTTATTTTTCTTAAAGATATGTTACTTTTTGTTAGCATATATGTAATTTTATTATGTTTAAATGAATTAATATTTTTTAATGTCCTGAGATTTCATTTCTAATACAGTAAATATATAAATATGTTATTTACATAAAAGCTCTTTGGTATCTTCAGTGATTTTTAAGAATGTAAAGTTACTCTGAAAGCAAAATATCTGGAAACTATGAAAAAGGGCTAATAAATAAACGAATGATTGAAATAGGTAGTGTAAGAGTGTGTCAGCTTTCTATTTCATATACTGTGGCTGGAAGATGAATATAAATTGTACTGTAAGAAAATTCTCTTTTTCATATATTATGATGCATGACTGTTAAAATTAAACTTTCTGATGATTACAGAAACATGAAAATAGAAAAGGGAAAATTATTTTTAGTGTAGTTTAGTTTGTATTGTTTTGACTCAGTAAATGATCATAAAGGCAGTGGAGCAAAGAGATTGCTATTTTTTTAGATTCCTTTTCTCTGCAAAATCTCTCCGTGAAATAATTAATGGTAATGAAGTACGTTGAAAATGAATATATGGTATAGTTGTCTTTTGTGATCAAAGACAGTTTTGCTTATAAACATAGCAAAGAGCTTATTTCAGGGACAGTAACTCCAGCTAAGAGGAGAGATATTTTCTGAGTAACTTTGAATATTAAGTTAGTCCTTAAAACATTCAACTAAGCAAGAAATACTTAGGAATACATGCATAGTTTATGTGGAAATACACAGCAGAGAAAACACTATATGGTGGTTCTTATTATTTGTTGCTTTTTAAAAATGATACAATTCTCGGCAAATTCTAAGAAAACTCCTGAAATTTCAGATCTAGGCTTGACTCTGCCACTTAAAAAAAAAGATTTAAACTTCTTGTACCATTTTCCAGCCTGGAAATTCATAAAAATAATGCAAATCTCATAAGAATTATCAGCTCAAACCTTATTTCTAATACCTTGACCTGTTGTACAGCACTCCACTTTATTTGTGAAGTAAAAAGAACTGCACAAATGTAAGCTGTTCTGATTACAAAAGTAAAACTGAAAGGCAGTTTTTGTTGAATTTAAGGATCATAAAGTTCTATGACTAGAAAGGTCTCCTAATGGCTGTTTCAGGACTGCACTCAGATCAGCTCCAACAGTTATTATCTGTCTGTTCTCAATGAACATGAATTCAAATTCCAGTATGTAACAACTTACCATAATATTTTTATTTATATATTTTTTAATTTTTACTTTTCTCAATGAATATTGAAATTGCTTCTACCAGGACTATAATATTCACAAACAATACCTATTTGGATTTGAGAGCCCCATTCACAGTCCTTTCATTTTACAATATCACGTAAGTTGAGATCAGTCTCTTTCTTCTGTTGCCCTAAGTCTCATTGTATATGCAAGGTGTAACACTATTCCTTATTTAATGAAGTAAAAATCTCAGTTTCAAGGACAAAATGGCTATTCTTCATCAAAAGTGAAATATTCTGTATATCTTGCTTAACCCAGTGAGACTGAATAGCAAAAGTGAGTTATTAAGCGAGGAAGAAAAGAAGGAAGGAAGAGAAGGAAGAGAAGGAAGGGGGGAGGGAGAGGGAAGGGAGGGTAGAGTGCTTGGTGATGGGAATGTGGAAGTAAATGAAGCATTGATGGCATTGAAAATAGGTAGATAAACTGAAAGGCCTAACAGCAAATTTTACACACCATGTCAATGTTTTTAAAAAAGAGAAAGTTCAATTAGTTAATATTTGAAGGTGTTGTTGTAAAATATTCTCATTTTTTCTATAAGTTGAAGATTTGCCAATTTTCAGTATTCATTACCTCAAAGCAACAAGTATCTTGACTTGAGCTGTGACTGCCATCTTTGACTGGAGTGAGTTCTAAAAGTATGGTCTGCAGAACACCGAGTCTCTGACACCCCTTCAACACGTTTATGAAGTCAAAACTATTTTCATAGTTATACTAAGATGTCATTCACACTTTTCCCTGAGTTGTTGTTCCCATATATGGAACAACAGCAATAATGAAACAAAACGCTGTCCTGTAAGCTGCCATCAAAGTAGTGGCCCAAACCGTACTAGTAGTTCTCCTCTTCATTGCTACACACTGATAATTTAAAAATACGTATGCTTTCATTCTAAAATGTCCTTGATAAAGCATTAAAAATGCTAATTTTATTAAAACGTGTCTCTTGCTTGTGCATGTAGTCGTCTGTATAATAAAATGGGAAATATGCAGAAAGCGCCTCTAAAGCATACCACTCTATCATGTTTGTCTTGAAGAAAAGCTTTAGTACAATTACTTGAGCTGCGAGCTGACTACCTACTTTATTCATGCAATGCTACATTACTAGAAAGACTCACAGACAAACTGATTATTCAGGCTAGATATTTGGCAGACATTCTCTCTAAAGTCAACAGCAAGAGTTTCATTTAAAGGAAAATATCTTACTGTGTTTGATAAGAAATTCATCAATCTTTGGAATATCTGCATAATTCAGTATACCAACATTTTCCAAATGAACAAAACCTCAAGGTACAAATCTTTGCATGGGTATCAGCCCCATTCAATGTATAAAATATAATGGAATAGAGCATGAAAAGTACATTTTTATGATTTCACATTTCATGATGTGACAAACTTCTAAGAAGCTACTACTTGTCATAAAATGATGCTAATTTTGCTAAGTAATGAGGAAGACAAGTAACTTTTATATGTAAGTGGTATCATTTTCATTCATATTAAGCATAGATTGAATAGGCAAGTAGACTTCACAGGTAATCATTGTTCATGTGAAAGGCTTTACAGGTATATTTTCATTTCTAAGATAAAATTGATTACATTTGGTAGATGTCATACCACTACATTTATAAATTAATTACATTGTTTATGAAGCTTATATCAATGTATCTTGAAAGTTATAAAAAGAAGCATTGATCATATGTAGTACCATATAATTAATTTACATATATTTTATATTTAGAAGTTATTTGATTAGAATTGATTACACCTGTTTTAACATTCACCTAAGAATTCGTGGAAAATATGCCATCCATTCACTTTCAGGTATTCAACGCCAATTACCTAAAAATTTAAATATGGGGGAGGGTGCGGATCCAAGATGGCCAAATAGAAACAGCTCTGGAGTGCAGTTCCCAGTGAGAACAACACAGAGGGTGAGTAAATACTGCATTTCCAAATGAGTTATTACTGCCCACAGACCAGAAGATTCCCAGGCTGAAAAGCACCATGAGTTCTCAGCATGGCTGTTTCAGCTGGCACAGCAGATCTCTGCACAAAAACTCACAGAAATCTGGAAGCCTGTTTCATCTGGTGGCTGGAAGGCCTGGGAGACAGAGCCACCCATTCAACTGTAAAAAAGGGGGCTAAAACAGGGAGCCAGGTGATCTGGCTCAGCAGGTCCCACCACCACAAAGACTAGCAATCTGAAACACTCCAGATTGAGAGTTTCGCAGTAAGTGCAGCTGGACCAGGGATGGTCCAACTCTATTGGGGGAAGGGCATCCACCATTACTGAGGCAGTCTGCCATTACCGAGGCAGTCCACCGTTACCAAGGCAGTCTGCCATTACAGAGGCAGTCCGCCATTACTGAGGCAGACTGCCATTACTGAGGCAGTTCTAACCATACCTTTATAAACAAAACTGCAAGGAAGTACACTCAGCAGCTGGGAGAGCCCATGGCAGCTAAGCAATGCCTCTGTTGGCAGACTGTGACTAGGCTACCTCCTTGCTGGCAGGGCAGGTCTGAAAAAAGGCAGCAACACATCAGGAACTTATAAATAAAGCCCCACCTTCCCAGGACAGAGCACCTGGGGAAAAAGGTGGTTAGGAGTTCCACTGCAGCAGACTTAAATGCACCTGCCCAGCAGCTCTGAATGACAAAACAGAGCTCACAGCTGAGCACTTGAGCTCCTATAAGGGACAGACTGTCTACTCAAGCAGCTCTCTGACCACTGAATATCGAAAGATTCACCTCATAAAGGAGATTCATCTCATAAAGGATTCATCTCATAAAGGAGAGCTCAGGCTGACATCTGGTGGGTATCCTTCTGGGACAAAGATAACAAAAGAAGAAACTGGCAGCAACCCTTACTGTTCTGCAGTTGCTGCAGATGATCCCCAGGCAAGCAGGGTCTGGAGTGGATCTCCAGCAGTCCTACACTAGAGGGGCCTATTAGAAGGAAAACTAAAAAATAAAAGAAATAACTTCATCATCAACAAAAAGGACATCAACTCAGAGACCACATCCTAAAGTTACCAACTAAAAGACCACAGGTTGATAAATGTACAAAGATGGGAAGAAACTAGCACAAAAAGGATGAAAACCACCAAAAATCAGAATATAATTCCTCCTCCTAGGGATCACAACTCCTCACCACCAAGTGAACAAAGCTGGTTGGAGAATGAATCTGATGAACTGACAGAAACAGGCTTCAGAAGGTAGGTACTAACAAACTTCTCTGAGCTAAAAGAACATGTACTAATCCAATGCAAAGAAACTAAGAACCTTGAAAAAAGGCTCGATAAAATGCTAACGAGAATAAACAGCTTAGAGAATATAAATGACTTAATGGAGCTGAAAAACACAACATGAGAACTTCGCAAAGCATACTCAACTATCAATGGCCGAATCAACCAAGCAGAAGAAAGGATATCAGAAATTGAAGATCAGCTCAATGAAATAAAATGAGAAGGCAAGATTAGAGAAAAAAGAGTGAAAAGAAATGAACAAAGCCTCCAAGAAATATGGAATTATGTGAAAAGACCTAATTTACATTTGATAGGTGTACCTGAATGTGATGGAGAGAATTAATCCAAGCTGGAAGACACTCTTCAAGATATTATTCAGGAGAACTTCCCCAACTAGGTTGACCAACTTTCAAGTCCAGGAAATATGGAGACCACCACAAAGATAGTCCTCAAAAGAGCAAACCCAAGGCACATAATCATCAGATTCACCAGGGTTGCAATGAAGGAAAAAATGCTAAGGGCAGCAAGAGCAAAAGGTCAGATTACCACAAAGGGAAGCCCATCAGATTCACAGCAGATCTCTTGGCAGAATCCCTACAAGCCAGAAGAGAGTGAGGGCCAATATTCAACATCCTTAAAGAAAAGAACTTGCAAACTAGAATTTCATATCCAGCCAAACTAAGCTTCATAAGCGAAGCCAAAATAAAATTCTTTACAAACAAGCAATTGCTCAGAGATTTTGTCAACAGCAGGCCTGTCTTCCAAGTGCTCCTGAAAGAAGGACTAAACATAGAAAGGAAAAACCAGTACCAGCCACTCCAATAATGGACCAAATGGTAAAGAGCATCAACACAATGAAGAAACTATGTCAACTAATGGGCAAAACATCCAGCTAGCATCAAAATGGCAGGATCAAATTCACACATAACAATATTAACCTTAAATGTGATTAGGCTAAATGCCCCAATCAAAAGACACAGACTGGCAAATTGGATAAAAAGTCAAAACCCATCAGTGTGCTGTATTGAGAAAACCCATCTCACATGCATAGGATAAAAATAAGGGGATGGAAGAAGATTTAACAAGTAAATTAAGAGTAAAAAAAAAAAAGCAGGAGTTGCAATCCTAGTCTCTGATAAAATAGACTTTAAACGAACAAAGACCAAAAGAGACAAAAAGGGTATTACATAATGGTAAAAGGATCAGTGCAAAAAGAAGAGATAATGATCCTAAATATATACGCACCCAATACAAGAGCACCCAGATATATAAAGCAAGTTCTTAATGACCTGTAAAGAGACTTAGACTCCCACACAATAATAATGGGAGACTTTAACACTCCACTGACAATATTAGACAGATCAACAAGACAGAAAATTAACAAGGATATGCAAGACTTGAACTCAAGATCTGGACCAAGTGGACCTAATAGACATATACAGAACTCTCCACCCCAAATTCACAAAATGTACATTCTTCTCAGCACTACATCACACCTACTCTAAAATTGACCACATAATTGGAAGTAAATCACTACTCAGCAAATGCAAAAGAATGGAAATCATAACAAACATTCTCTCAGACCACAGTGCAATCAAATTAGAACTCAATTAAGAAACTAACTCAGAACCACAAAACTTCATGGAAACTGAACAACTGGCTCTTGAATGTTGACTCGATAAACAATGAAATGAAGGCATAAATAAAGATGTTCTTCGAAACCAGTGAAAATGAAGACACGATGTACCAGAATCTCTGGGACACATTTAAAGCAGTGTCTAGAGGGAAATTCCTAGAAATAAATGAATACATGAGAAGCAAGGAAAGATCTAAAATCGATACCCTATTGTCCAAATTGAAAGAGCTAGAGGAGCAAGATCCAAAAAACTCAAGACCTAGCAGAAGACAATAAATAACTAAGATCAGAGCAGAACTGAAAGAGATAGACACGCACACAAAAAAAAACCCTTCAAAAATCAATAAATCCAGGAACTGGCTTTTTGAAAAGATCAACAAAATAGACCACTAGCCAGATTAATAAAAAAGAAAAGGGAGAATAATCAAATAGATGCAATAAAAATGATAAAGGGGATATCATCACCAATTCCACAGAAATACAAACTACCATCAAAGATTACTATAAACAACTCTATGCACACAAACCAGTAAACCTGGAAAAAAATGGATAAATTCCTGGACACTTGCACCCTCCCAAGCCTAAACCAGGAAGAAGTCATAACCCAGAATACACCAATAACAAGGGCTGAAGTTGAGGCAGCAATTAATAGCCTACCAACCAAAAAAAGCTCAGGTCCAGATGAGTTCACAGTTGAATTCTACCAGACATATAAAGTGGAGCAGTTACTACTCCTTCCAAACAATACAGAAAGAGGGAATCCTTCCCGAATCACTTTATGAGACCAACATCATCCTGATACCAAAACCCAGCAGAAACTCAACAAAAAAAGAAAACTTCAGGCCAATATCCATGATGGACATAGATGCAAAAATCTTCAGTAAAATACTGGCAAACCAATTGCAACAGCACAGCAAAAAGCTTATCCATAATGATCAAGTAGGCTTCAGCCAAGAGGATGCAAGACTGGTTCAACATACACAAGTCCATAAAAGTAATCCACCTACATAAACAGAACCAAAGGCAAAAAACCACATAATTATCTCAATAGATGCAGAGAAGGCTTTTAACAAAATTCAACCATCATTTATACTAAAAACTCTCAATAAACTAGGTATTGACAGAACGTATCTCAAAATAATAAATGCTATTTACAACAAACCTACAGCCAATATCATACTGAATAGGCAAAAACTGGAAGCATTCCCTTTGAAATTTGGCAGTAGACAAGGATGCTCTCTTTCGCCACTTGTATTCAGTATAGTATTGAAAATTCTAGGAAGAGCAATCAGACAAGAAAAAAAAAGGGTATTCAGTTAGGAAAGGAGGAAGTCAAATTTTCTCTATTTGCAGATGACACAATTGTATATTTAGAAGACCCCATCGTCTCAGCCCAACATCTCCTGAAACTGATAAGCAACTTCAACAAAGTCTCAGGGTACAAAATCAATGTGCAGAAATCACAAGCATTCCTATACACCAATAACAGACTCAAAGAGAGCCAAATCAAGAAGAAACTGCCATTCACAATTGCTACAAAGAGAATAAAATACCTAGGAATACAACTAACAAAGGATGTAAAGGACCTCTTCAAGAAGAACTACAAACCCCTGCACAAGGAAATAAGAGAGGACAGAAACAGACGGAAAAACATTCCATGCTCATGGTTACGAAGAATCAATATTGTGAAATGGCCATACTGCCCAAAGTAATTTACAGATTCAACGCTATCCCCATCAAGCTACCTATGACCCTCTTCACAGAACTGGAAATAACCACCTTAACATTCATATGGAACCAAAAGAGTGCCCACATAGCCATGACAATTCTAAACAAAAAGAACAAAGCTGGAGGCAACACTCTACCTGACTTCAAACTATACTACAAGGCCACAGTAATCAAAACAGCATGGTACTGGTACCAAAACAGAGATATAGATCAATGGAACATAACAGAGGCCTCAATGGCAACGCCACGCATCTACAACAATCTGATCTTTGACAAACCTGACAAAAACAAGCAATGGGGAAAGGATTCCCTGTTTAATAAATGGTGTTGGGAAAACTGGCTAGCCATGTGCAGAAAACTGAAACTGAACCCCTATCTGACACTTTACACTAAAATTAACTCCAGATGGATTAAAGGCTTAAACATGAGACCTAACACCATAAAACCAGAGAAGAAAACCTAGGCAAAACCATTCAGGACATAGGCACAGGCAAGGACTTCATGACTAAAACAAAGCATTGGCAACAAAAGCCAAAATAGACAAATGAGATCTAATTAAACTCCAGAGCTTCTGTACAGCAAAAGAAACAACCATCATAGTGAACCAGCAACCAACAGAATGGGAAAAAAATTTTGCAATCTGCCAGTCTGACAAAGGGCTAATATCCAGAATCTACAAGGAACTCAAACAGATTTACAAGAAACAAACAAACCCATTCAAAAGTGAGCGAAGGACATGAATAGACACTTTTCAAAAGAAGACATATATAAGGCCAACAAACATACGAAAAAATGTTCATCTCAGTGGTCCTTAGAGAAATGCAAATCAAAACCACATCAGGATACTATCTCACACCATTCAGAATGGTGATCGTTGAAAAAATCTGCAGACAACAGATGTTGGAGAGGTTGTGGAGAAATAGAAACAGTTTTACAGTGTTGGTGGGAGTATAAATTAGTTGAACCATCGTGGAAGACAGTTTGGCAATTCCTCAAGGACCTAGAAATAGGAACTCCATTTGACCCAGTAATCCCATTACTGGATATATATCCAAAGGATTATAAATCATTCTATTATAAAGACCCATGCACACATATGTTCATTGCAGCACTGTTTACAATAGCAAAGTCCTGGAACCAACCCAAATGCCCATCGACTATAGACTGGACAAGGAAATTGTAGCATATATATACCATAGAATACTATGCAGCCATAAAAAATGATGAGTTTGTGTCCTTTGTAGGGATGTAGATGAATCTGGAAACCATCATTCTCAGCAAACAGACACAAGAACTGAAAAACAGACACTGCATGTTCTCACTCATAGGCAGGTGCTGAACAATGAGAACATATGGACACAGGGAGGTGAGCATCACACACTGGGGTCTGTTGGGGGGAACAGGGGAGGGACAGTGGGGGTTAGGGAGCTCGGGGAGGGATAACATGAGTAGAAATGCCAAGTATATGTGACAGGGGAAGGAGGCAGCAAACCACATTGCCATGTATGTACTTATGCAACAATCCTGCATGTTTTGCACATGTACCCCAGAACCAAAAGTGCAATATATATATATATATATATATATATATATATATATATAATTTGAATATGTGAAAGTGTTAAATGAGATGTTTGTTAAATGCAAATTTTTAGGTTGAGTACAAAATGCATAGTCCTCTTTATGAGCATAACTACAAGATAATTTTCATCTCACTTTTTTTGGAACAACAACAAAAATATGGCTTTATAAGCAATTAGATTTAATTTTAGCACATTGGTCATATTTAGGCATGTGGTTGATCTCTTTATATTTTTAAAGTTCACATATCCAGAAATGGGGCTTCTCAGTAGCAAATAGGTATAAAAGATGGCATGCAATAATGTCTTCATTTCTGAAGCCACTTGATATTTCTTTCTTTCCTATACTTTTGGGACACACTGTGTGGTTTTTATTATACTTTGCATTTTTAATTTTATATGTTACATAAAAGTCTATTTGCATTGTAAAGAGAATAGAGAGGTATATGTAATAAAAAGGGAAACTGCCATTTACCCCACACTCCAATTTCCTTTCAAAATATCTGTTTGTTAATTCAATATTTTTTTGATATTGATTAATCTTTGTTTTTTTAAGTATTAAAAATGTGATGTTTTGGACTTTTTAGAAGTGATTTAGATACATTTATGTC
Organism: Plecturocebus donacophilus; assembly: GCA_004027715.1. Taxonomy (NCBI): domain Eukaryota; kingdom Metazoa; phylum Chordata; class Mammalia; order Primates; family Pitheciidae; genus Plecturocebus; species Plecturocebus donacophilus. Next base: position 36,185 of record PVKP010014721.1, read on the forward strand.
TAAAAGTCTATAAAATTTAATATTATGAAATATAAAAATAAGTTATAATCACAAATTTTCACTACAATTATTATTTTCAATAGCTGCTGTCCATTCTTCTAGTCGTTTTCTTATGAATAGTCTATTGTAAAAATGAGGCCATCCATGCATGCTCTCTTATGTATGAAAGCAAAGTCTTGTTTGAAAATCTATTCATATACACACACAGATTTCTCAACACACCCACTCTGATGTGTTTCATAAAAGCCACCACATGCATGAGTTTGTGCTGAATTCTTTAAGCCCAATTAATATACTGCCTCACACCTATTAATTTACATTAATACTTAATATCTAATATGGTTTCTTATTGGCATACGGAAACACTCTTCAGTTTGTTGTTTAATGCTATTTTATTTTTCAGAGATATAGCCATGTTAATATATTCATTTCTTTTAATTTTCAATGGTACATGTGTATTATTCCATTATGAATAGAAATTTTGAGTTATTACTAACCTTTCTAGTTTCAAACAATGCTTAATTAATATGGTTGTTCAAATTCTTGATCCAAAGGATTTTTTTACTTTCCTAGAAATTAGGATGCTGGATGATAAGACAGACAAATTTTTATTCAAATCACATATTTCTGAACCATAATAAAATATAACTTCATGTGTTTTACCCAAGCACTATTTAAAGAAGAGAGTTTCTAATCATTTTCCTGCTACATGCAAACATTTGCTACTGTTGGATGTATTACTTCTAATAGCAAGTAATGGGTGAAGAAAACAATGCATGTTTTCTTCACTGGGGTCTACCAGAGTCTCATTCTGTTGCCCAGGATGGAATGCAATGGCACACTCGTAGCTGCTTACTGCAGCCTCAAACTCCAGGGCTCAAACCCTCCTCCTGCCTCAGCCTGCAACCTACTAGCTGGTACTGCAGACATGCATCACAATGCCCAACTATTTTATTTTTACTTTTATTTTTTGTAGAAAGGAGTTATTTCTACATTACCTGGCTTGTCTAGAACTTTTAACCTAAAGCAATCTTCTCACCTTGGCCTCAAAAAGCACTAGGATTACAGTCATAAACCACTGTGCCTGGCCCATAATGTTTATATTTTACTATGAATATGTTGTTTCTTTACCTATTATTCTTTATCTGTCTTATTGATTTGAATATTTAATTTTTTGCTTACTTCTTATAGTTATATATACTGGGCACTCTTATGCAAGACTATCACCAAAATGTTAGTTCTGTTGGTAATAACTTTCTGATACAATGTATTTCTCATTTTCTAGCAACCAAATTTATCTAAGGCTTGATACTTCCATCGTTTAAGGAAGTCAGACCTACAAGTTGAGAATACTTTTACATATTTTTAACTTTTTTTTTTAAAAAAGGAAACTAAACATTATTAGAGCAGTTTTAAGTTCACAGCAAAAGTGAGCAGATGGCACAGAGATTTTCCACATATGCCCTCGATCCTAACATAAACATAGCCTCTCCTATTATTAACAACCCCTAACAGAGTGGCATATTTATTACAAGTGATGAATCTACTTTAAAACACCATTACCACCCAAAGTCCACAGTTTACCTGTTTACATTAGGGTTCACTCTAGGAGCTATACATTCATTTTTTTACATACATTGTTGTGTGCTTACGAGTTTTAAACTCTTTGGGGTAAATACAAATGAATATAGTTTCTGGATAGTATGGTAAGAGTTTTTTAAGAAACTGTAAAATTTTATTCTAAAATGGCTGTACCATTTTACACTCCCACCATAAATGAGAGTTAGTTTTTCTTCATATCCTTGCCAGCATTGTTTTTGTCACTCTTCTCAATGTTTGTCCAACAGATGTGTAGTAGTATCTCACTGTTGTTTTAATTTACATTTCCTTAGTGACACAATACTATGCATATTTTCATGTCTATTTGTCATTTGTAGATTTCTTTGTTGAAGTCTCCATTAAAGTCTTTGGCCCATTTTTATAAATTAGGTGGCCTCTTTTCTTATGTTGAGTTTAAGTGTTCTTTTGATAATTACCTTTTATTATATATGTGTTTGTATTATGTTTCCTCCCAGTTTGTGGATTGTCTTCTCATCCTCTTTACAGTTTCTTTTTGTAGAAAATAAAATTTTAATTTTGATGAAGTCCAGTTTATCATATTTCTATCCTGGATTTTTCCTTTGGTGTCATTATTTAAAACATCATTGCCAAGTTCAAGTACATCTAGATTTTCTTACATTATCTTGGAGGAGTTTTATAATTTGCACTTTACATCTAGGTTTGTAATACATTATGAGTTAATTTTTGTGAAGGGTATAAAGTCTGTGTCTTTTTGTTATGTTTTATTTTAGGTATATGTTCAGTCGTTCCAGCAATGTTTATTGGAAAAGACTGTCGTTTTTTCCATTGTATTCTCTTTATTCATTGTCAAAGACCAGTTAGCTGCTGTATTTGTGTGTCTATTTCTGTGACTCTATTCTGTTTCACTGATCTCTTTTTTAACTCTGTTACCAATACCACAATGTCTTGATTACTATAGCTGTCTAATATGTCTTAAGTAACATAGCATAAGTCCTCCAATTTTGTTCTTCTTCAATATTGTGCTGGCTTTTGGGTCTTTTGGGTCTCCATATAAACTTTAGATTGGTTGTATTTTTGGAAGTGTTTCAGAATAATTCATATTAATTATTATTTAAATATTTTGTATAATATATCGTTAAAGCAAGCCATCAGGTCCTGAACATTTTTATTTAGTGAGAGATTATTAATCATCAATTCATCTCTTTATTCATTATTGGTCTGCTCAGATTTTATATTTCTTCATGATTCAGTCTTAGTAAGTTGTATGTCTTTAGGAATTCATTTATTTCCTTTAGGTTATCTGAAATGTTGGCATATCATTGTTTATAGTAGTTGCTAATGATCCTTTGTATTCCTGTTTTATATATTAATAGCACCATAAGTTTTAGTATTTTGTGTTTTCAATTTCATTTGTCTCAAGCTATTTTTTAACATTTTCTTTTGATTTCTTCTTTGACCCATTGGCTGTTCAGGAACAGTTTTGTAATTTCCACGTATTTTTAAATTTTCTGGTATTTCTCCTATTATTGATTTCTAGTTTCATGCCATTATGGACAGAAAAGATGCCTGACATAATTTCAATCTTGATGTATGTGTTAAGACTTGTTTTACGGCCTAACATATTATCTGTCTTGGAAAATGTTCCATGTATATTCGAGAAGAAGGTATATTCTGCTGCTGTTGAATGAAATATTCTCTACTTATTTGTTAGATATTTTTGGTGTAAAATTTAGTCAAGTCCAATGTTTTCTTATTGATTTTCTGCCTTGATGATTTATCTGTTATTGAAAGTAGGGTATTGAAGTCCCCTACTATTATTATATTGTTGTCTATTTCTTCCTTCAGGTCTTCAAATATTTATTTGTGCTAATGTTGGATGCACATATATTTACAATTGTTATATCCTCGAGGAATTGACCACTTTATCATTATATAATGGTGTTCATTGTCTTCTTTTTATCAATTATATCAGTTATTTTTCTGTTCACAAATCTTCTTCCACCACACAGCTCTGTTACCAGTGGAGGGTCATTTAGGTTCTCAGTGTTTTAAACGAAGAATTGGACAAAATGCACAAACAAACCAACAAAAGAAGAAGCAACAAAAGCACAGATTTATTGAAATAAAAGTATACTCCACAGAGTGGGAGCGGGCTTGAGCAAGCTTCTTAAGAGCACTGGTTGCAGAATTTTCTGAGGTTTAAATACCTTCTAGAAGTTTCCCATTGGTTACTTGTAATGAAGGAGTGGCCCATGACCAGTCTGATTGGTTGCAGGTGGTGACCAATCAGAGGCGGAAGTGAAGTTACAAAGTTACACCCTATGCACATAAAGACTGGTTCTAAGAGGGGACCAATCAGAGGTACATTCAATTTTTCTTCTGGAAGGCAGTGGAAAGGCACGGGGGGACGCAAAGAGAGGAGCTTATGATATTTTTGTTACTTGGGTGTAGAGAGGTGGGGTTTTCCTTTTGATTCATTTTGAGGAAGTCAGCATGAATTGTCCTTATGTTACTTGTCTTCAGACTCTATTCTCCTGCCTCAGCTCCACTGGAGTCTCTCTGAGCCTACTCTGGCTTTGTAGGTGCCAAGTGACTAAGCAAGACACTCACAGGCCCATTGTATCCTTGTCTCTCTTGTATCAACTGGGTATTATGGCAAGTTCTCTAGTGGATTCTGAAGCTCCGCAGATTTGTGTTTTGAGCTCTCCATGTTTGAGCAAATTACTGATCTAATCTGGGTTTGGAAGTAATGACAGAGACTGTATTGTTTCCAGAATTGTATTGGTTCTGGTAATAGATGGCTTAAATTCAGTTAGAGGCCTCTTATGTCTGACTGAGTCAGAGAGAAACTGGTAACAAATGGCAATATTACAGGAGCTGTAAACTTCAGCTTTTGAAACTTTGCAGGGATTTTTGTGTTTCACTCCCTTTGTTTCTTTTTCTTGTATGGTTAGCTAGGGAAAGGTCATTTCCTAGATTGATCAAGGGAATCTGAGGGTCAAAGCCAAGATTCAAGGAGAAAATGGAATTCTTAATTTCTAATGAACTGAGAAATCTTCTTTCTAGCTATGCCTACATTTATATATATAAACATTAGGCTCAGGAAGTGGTACACACTTATAGAAATAGCAAAATCTTACTGAAGATAATTTAAAATTACAGTGAAATATTATTCCAAATGAATAATACTGCACTTTAAGAAGTACAGTTGAAAATGAGAACTCTCAAATTAGACTCATCCTACAATGAGTGCAGATATGCAGAAGTTTCTAAAAAGATTATAATAATTTTATTGCTTTTTAAAAAAAGACTCTTTATAAAAAGAAAATAAAAAGCTTACATGACGAATTGATAAGAAAAATTAAATCTACTAATCTATCAGTTCCTTAGGATCTAGCCCTGAATATGGAAGAAGGCTACCCTAAAGTGTTTATAGAAGACAGGCCCTCAAGTAAAGTAGGCTTGCTTCCTTTTCTAATCTATCCATGCTGATTTTAGGCATGGAGAATGATTTCTTTGCCCTGTTCTTTAAAATTGACCCCACCCTAAACTCAGTAATCTCAGCTAAGTTAAAAAGACCTAAAAAATTAAAATACATCCTTCTGGCATTTAATTGGCTATCTTGAAAAACTTTTGCAACAGAAATGTACAATTTTAAAGGAAATCTGCCTTGAATGGGCATCTCTGTCTACACACTTAAACTGCCAGGAACTTTATGGGGAAGACAATGGCTTAAAGTTTACATAACAAATTTTCCCTTTATTTAAATCTAAATTCTGTGACTTTGAGGTGTGAATTTTCTATACTGTTTCACCTGAGTCCCTTCTTTGTAGATACAAATTTTGAGCTGCCTCTCTAACAGTTGTTTAGGGTATGAAACAAGTAATCAAGAAATTGATAGTGGGGAGAAACTTTGGAAACTGGAAAATGAAGAATCTTATAAATCTATAAGATCTGCTCTGTCTGTGTATCTGTTATGTCTATATGTTTATGTGTTATGTGTGTGGTAATATTTAATAAATGCAGCTAGTTTTAAAATTGTTGGGGAAATAGATATGGCTTTAAAATTATGAGTCAAATATAATTTGATACTTATTTGATTTGACTGCAAGCTTATATTTTTGGTTTTGAGCCTCTGGATTTTGGGATCTGGGTAGGTGGCCATGGTAAGACATGAAACTACATTTGCAAAATTATGACTAAGACAGTGAAAGAGATCTAACTTAGTCAACTTCATCTTGCTTCTAATCTCCAAGCTGTTCTTGTTCATTCCTGGGTGAAAGCTGAACTGACTTTGGGAAAAACGTAGTTTATAGTTTATATTTTAAACAAAAACAGTAACAGCCCTTTCCCAAAGCAGACCTCCTTCTTGCCTGGGGATCACATTGCCTTTGTAGGACTAACAGTAGCCACAAGATTAGAAATTATTATTTAGGAGTCATGTAGCTGGAGGCTGCAAGATTCTGACCCTCCCTAAACTGCTCCTAAGATTGCTTCTTGAGATATGTTGCATATCCTGTGCTTGATAGATCACCTGGCACTACTCAGATCAATAAACTGGCTCATCTGATCATGTGTCCCCGCCCCACTGACTCATTCCAAGAAGATAGCTTTGACTCCCTATGATTTCATCCTGACCAATCAGCACTCCTGGCTCACTGGCTTCCTCCTACCCACCAGGTTATTCTTAAAAACTCTGCTCCATGAGTGCTTGAGATTGTTTTGAGTAATAATGAAGCTCCCATCTCCCACACAACTGGCTCTGCATGAATTACTCTTTCTCTGTTGCAATTTCCCTGTCTTGATGAATCAGCTTTGTCTTGGCAGTGGGCAAGGTGAACCACTTGGGTGGTTACAATGTCCTTAGTGCCTAGACCAGCAGTTGCAATGCAGAATCAAGTCAAGTATGGCCCCTTCTTCCCTGCCTCAGCATTGTCTCCTGGCTATTTTAGGAGGGGTTGAATCCTCCAGACGTAGTCTTCATAGCTCTGCCTTGAGGCCCTGAGCTCTACAACTGTTATGTAATTTCAGAACTCAGACAGGCCCTGACCTTCATTGGTATCTGAGATGCCACATGGTCATCTGAGACCCAGAATGACTGAAAATGACATTGGGAAAGGTACTTTGTGTCATAGTTGCAAAATTATTTTTAGTAATTCAAAACCTTAAAGTCATGTTATGGTAAATTAAATGATGAAAATATGAGCCATTTGTAAGTGAAAATACAAAATCTTTAATTATTAAAGATAAGTTAAAGTTTATATACCTTGGCATCTTATTTTTATATGGTATAGAAAAACTAATTATATTTAGATATTTTAATAAACAAAACTTTATGAAACATTTTTCTATAAAATTACAAAATGGTGTCTACAAATCTTGATATAAAACCATTCAAAATTACTTCTTAGGGATTTCTTTAAAAATTAAGGTTAATGTAGGTAATATATTATTAAAACTGTTAAATATAAGAAACATAATTCTTTACAGAGTATGCAAACAAAAGCAAGATATATTTTTGATTAGGAAAGCTGTAAAAGTCTAAAAATGTGTGTTTAACATTTTTATCTAGTTTAAAGTTACTTAAAGGTTGTTTCAGATAGAAAGAATAAATAGTATTTAAATTAAAATCTAAAAAGTGGAAAAAAATTAAATTATAAAAGATTACAAAAGGTTTATGATAATCTGGTGTGGCCAAAATTAACAGAGATTTAATTAATTTATTTATACAGTTTTACTAAAATTGACTTTATTGGTTATATACAAACATAAAAGTAAAATGTATTTTTCTCTGTTGAACAAAAATTTCATGTAGTATTAATAAGTGTCAGTAAAATACTTTTTTCACCTTTTGAGTAAATTGCAAACAATATAAAAGAGCAAAGAGAGAAAAAAGAGGCAAATTCTATCTCATGTCATCTCTTTCAGTTTTTTAGATTGTTTAGAAAACTAAGTCACCTCTCTATTAAAGAATAAAGATTTTCATTTTTAAAAATATTTTAACACTTTGGCAAAATGAATTACTATTATTTTATAGTGACCTGTGATTCAACTTTGACTAAGAGTTTAAACCTTTTGTCTCAGTCTTTCTGCTTCTTAGCTCAGCTAGGTCTGGGTTCTTGTCTCACAACCAGGAAGATATAGGTGCACAGACACTGGAGACTGAGTGGAGTAAAAATTATTAAGCAAGAGTAAAGTTCTCACCAAAGAGGGAATGTGAGGTGTGGTACCCCTACACAAAGGTGAGAAAGTCTCTCAAATGGCTGGGTCAGGGGCCTTTTATGTCCTCGGAATGGGGAGTGTGTACTGATTGGTCTGGGAATATGCAAAAAAAAGGTTAACACAAAGACACCACTCAAAGGTGGGTACAACAGTGTAGAAAACCAATTAGGAAAGGGTAGGTATGTTTAAAATAGGTGAAGGATGGGAATCAAGCAGAGAAAACTGCATCAAATGGTAAGACAAGTTTTCAATTCAGTCTGAGGGTTTAACGTGTAGGTTGGCTTTCAGGCTTTAAACTCTCTTTGGCTTGGAGGTGGGGTTTCACCAGGGACCCATCCCTATCTCATTTGGCATTTGGCTGCCTCCTGCTGCTCTCATTTTGACATATTTGAGAGGCTTCTGAATATCAAATTTCAACCTCAAAAGTAGGTCTTTTTTTCAACTCTAACTTTGGAATGCTACAGAGGGCTCCTGAAGCACCCAAAAGAGATATAAAAAGTATTACTTGACATGTTAAATTGTATGAAATGCATTGCCAAATAATAAATGATCTTTAATCTTCTTTGAGTTATATTTTATTAAATACATTATTCATATATGTTCAAAAATTATATGGAATTTAAAAAATATTGATATGTTTAGGTATGTACTATCAGTCACAATTGTGATTATTATATTAAATTATTGTAGGCCACAGAAATAACTAAATTTTATTATCAATTGTATCTTTATACCCATTTTAAGTCATTTCCACAGTAAATTGCTTAATTCTAATGCCATTTCTGAAAACTTCAGAAGCAAGCAAAATCCTATTGTATCTTTAAGGAGGTTAATGAAAGGATGGAAAAGATTCTGGGAAGCACTCTTAGGTACAAGGTTCTGATAACTTTAGGATCATATCATTTAAACTGGGTAAAGATTCCCAGAACACCAATAAAAAGATAGACTGGTTTATAAAACTGGTAACACAAGTAGGATAACAATTAATTGAATGCCAAGAAAACACTTTGTGACATTTTCATGTTAAATCAGCCAGTATCAAAATTTTTAAGATGGGTAATTTGAATGAATTCAATGTTCCAAGTCAAATTATCTATGATAACTCATCCAAAAACCAACAAACAACAAGAAAAAAACAGTGCAATGCACCTAAATTAGAAAAACAAAATTGATATTTAGTATTTATGCCCAGGGTTTAGCATGGATTCTTGGAGAGCTGGATGGCCACCTGGTCTTTCCTGAGTCATTAAATCTTCCATTACTAAAAGCTCTGAATTCCATGACTCATCATGGAAAAGATAAAATAGTCCAAAATATATGTAAATATATAGTTGTCATGACTATTTTATAATGCTAAAATAATTTATGACTAATGTTTGGTTTTACAATCCCATAATACTGGGACAATGATCAAAACTTTAGGTATATTTTTGCTACCTGATGGGTCATTTAAATATTTACAAAGAAATTTTATTCAGTTGTCATTTCAATGCATATTTCTGTTTGTATAAAAGTTTTCCAATGCAACAGGGCTGATGTTATAACAGTAGCTATAAGGTTATTAGGAAATGTGTTTTCCTCATGGGATATTCCTACAGAATTCTCCAAAGATAAAAGTACTTGTTTCACTAGACGAGTTGTAAAACCGTTAAATAAGCTATTATAAATACAATGGCACTAGGCAAAGCTAACTGTATTGACTGTATTGCCTTGGTCAAAATTATTGTAGATTAATGGTAATCAGATCCACTTCCAGTGGAAGATACAAGTTGATCTCAATTGAAATAGTCACTGAAAGGCCTATGCGTCTAATATAGAAACTTGCATATCTTCCACTATTAAACTCTAATATAGCTAAAGGCTTTAATGCATCATGCTAAAGTGTATTTTAAACAGGGAAAGAAAGGCTTTTGTGGTCCACTAACTGAAGACAGTCAAACTTTTCACAATCTAGAAACTGGAGACTGGGTCTTCTGAGAATGACATCAGAGTAAGACCAACCTTGCCATTCACACTGCAGCAAAATATCCTGCATTTATAATCTCACAACTTATAATCTCACAACTCAGAAGAGCCCCTCCAGACTCTTGGAACTGTATCCCTATTGGAGACCTTAAGGTAAAGGTAGTCTGGAAATTTTCTCCCTGGAAGTAGACAACATCCCAGACATTGACAGACTTTTCCTAAGATCAGAAGTCATAACTTCTCTGCTATCATGATATTCTTATCTTCCAATTTTTCCATTGCGTATGCTCCTATGAACACAGAACTGAAAAAGGGTTTCTTGTGTGCACTCGTGGGGTATACTTTCATTTTTGAGGATGTCACAACCAATTTTATACATGGACAAACTTACACCTTGACAGATGGAAGAGGAAAAGCCAATGTGGGCAAGAAATTTTGATAGTACCTTTGTTGCTTTATAACCTGTCAGAAAAAGAACACTGATCCACTCCTATTAACCTACATAACCTACATCATAAGTTAAAAAGAACATTGCCAGGAGGCCTTCATTCTTCTGGCTGGGCATCATTTGTTAGGTCTCTTTCTCTGTGGTCTGGAGTAATTGTGGCAGTGATTAGACATTTATCCCTCATAATTGGCTCTATAGAATATTCTACTGAAAAGGCTGTGGTAGCACAACATATTTTAAATTGTCTTGCTAAAGTTGTGCGATATAATAGAATTCCTGTAGATTATTTGCTGCCTAAACAGAAGAAGCTGGGTAGTTACTGACGCTTCTAGTTGCACATAGAGGAATACAACAGATATGATAGAGATTCAGTTGCAAGTAGGTAATGAACAAGTCTGGTTGTTTAAAATGAGTTAACTCTTTAGCTCTTTCTTTGAACCATTTGATTTTAGTTGGTTTTATTTACGGGGACTTTGGCTAAGGAGCATACTCCAAACTCTTGGTATTATCCTCTAGATAATCATAACAGTAGTCTCCCTGGTGTGCTATATTCTTGCAAAAGTTTTAAATATTTGCATGCAGCCATCTCTAGGATGTCAAATGGTCTGTCTTTGACTGGAATTGAGGGACTGTGTTAAAGAAACTTCTCTTCTGGTGTCTGCTAGGGGAGCGGTTTCAAGTGTGGGAATTTCCCAGCTCCCCACCTCAGGTGGCTTAGGCTCCGCCACATGGGCCAGGTAATATTCTTTGTGTGATCTTCCCACACGCCAGAAAGCCAGGTGGGGCTCTTCTGTCCCAAATTCCCGCCAAAAGCTCTGGGAGGAGAGGCCTCTGTAACTCAGGGTTGTAGAACAAGTAGCCAATCTGGTATCAGAGTCAAAGATCAATCACTCCAGAGGAGGTCTGAAAGAACTCCTCTCCTTAGATGAGAACATGAATGGGGAGGGAATAACTCAAGGGCTAAAACTTCAGCTGGTCTTACCTGAACAGATTTCTCTCCCTGGGTTCCCCTCCCACAACACCATGGGAGCTGTCTTCTCTTTCTCTCTGTCTAATAAATTGCTCTTCTGAAAAACTCTTTGGGTTCATGATTTTATTCAGATAGTAAACTCGCTGCACCTCTGGGGCCCATTTCCCCATTTTTCAGGGTTAGAGAGGCCAAGAACCTATAAGCTGGGTATTCCACCAGTAACAGAATGACAAAAACTCAAATACATGTGTGACCATGAGGACACAGTAACTTCTGAATGACATACTGAGACTGGAAACCCAAAATAATAGTAACTGAGAGTGGGACTATGGCCCTTGGTTTTTACTACACTGTCACCTAAGAGATAACCTGATCAAAAGGTGGGAATTTTTAAATAAAATTATGGGAGGTCATTGTTTTGAACTGAGCTTATGTGCTCAGCCCAAGCAGACAAGACCAAACCAATATGCTAAATGTGGCATAATTAAACTGTCATCCTTGCTAAATGTGACATAATTAAACTGAAACTTTTAGGCAACAGACAGATCCTAAGACAAACTGACTTTTGTTTTTCTCCAAAAAAACAGAGGATTCCAGCCGAAGAAGAACGCATCTACTCTAAAACTTACAAAAAGTAACTTGAAGTCTGTAATAGTCTGTTTTCAGGCTGCTGATTAAGACATACCCAAGACTGGGCAATTTACAAAAGAAAGAGATTTAATGAACCTACAGTTCCATGTGGCTGAAGAAGCCTCACAATTACGGCGGAAGGCAAGGAGGAGTAAGTGCTGTCTTACATGGATGGCAGCAGGCAAAAAGATCTTTGCAGGAAAACTCTCGTTTTTAAAATGATCGTTATCTTGTGAGAACCATTCACTATCATGAAAACAGCATGGGAAAGACCTGCCACCATGATTCAATCATGTCTCACCAGATCCCTCCCATTATACATGGGAATTGTGGGTGCTACAAGATGAGATTTGGGTGGGGACACAGAGCCAAACCATATCAAAGTTATTTTTCCCACATTACAAAACCCATTGTCCCGTTCTTTTCCAGTGAGATTTGAGACCAAATAAGTACATTTATGATGGTAACGGAGTGACATCAATACCAAAAGTTTTTGTTTATCTCTTAAAATTGAGAAGATGACCAAAAGGGAAATTGTAAAATTAAAATATGCATCTTTACATATTTAAGTTCAGCCTAAAGGTTTTTTTGTACACAGTAAACTGCTACCTAATTGGAGACATAAACCAACTGTAACCTACTATTGTGTTAATCACAACATTTCAGCCAATTGAGGGTGACAAACTTTTCAAGCCATGTTGAAATAAGGCCAAACTGTAATCACTCTGGCCATTTCTGTACCTCACTTCCACTTTCCATACATCACTTTTTTTCAATGTCCATAAATCTCCCATATGACTGCACTGGACTCTGAGCCTGCTCTGGCTCAGGAGGTTGCCTAATTTATGAACTGTTCTTTGTTCAATTAAACTCTGCTAAATTTAACTTGTCTGAGGTTTTTCTGTTAAAAGGACAAATAAGCAAGTCTGATGAAAGAAATTTCAACATATTCTATGTTCTCCTACTTTTCCTTCTGTCAGAGAATGACTCAAACAGTACATTTGACAGATTGGCACTCGTTCACCTGGAGACATAAAGAAGTAACTGATAGTGATTCTTAACAAGCATAGTCCCCTTGGTAGAGAAAGGGATGGCCTTAGCACAGAAAGGAGAAGTCATTAGTTAAAGAGAAGGAAATACACCTCTATAATCCAAAAGCCTTTTCATTATACTGATTGAACACTTGTACTGTCTCTTAAAAACAACCTTGTTAAGTGAAAGGGCAGGCTGTTGTCTTCCATCGGTGATCAAATTCAGGTTGGAAGAGAAAGTCAAATAAGATCCACATTTTATTTTAGCTGTGGAATTAGAGACTTGATACACAGGATTATTGCACCTGGAGCTAAGAATGCTGACATTTATAAAGATTTCTGGACCCACATTTGGGAAGTTGTATGAGATGGGATGCAAAGATGGAGTGTGTAGAGATGAATTTGTATGCCAAAATAAAATCCTAAGCCTCCCAACTGACTGAATAGATCTCTGGACCAAAGGAACCAAAGAAAAACTGAAAAACTGAATGCCCAGCCATGATAGAAGGGAGGTCGAACACACCTTGCTATACACCTTCCCTTTAGGAGTTTAAGCACAAATGGCTAGCATTAACATTAAAAGAGATATTATAAGACAGAACAGACTCTCTCTTGAAATATAATACTAAATTCAAACCTGACTTTAGTATAGCATCACATACCAGATAGCTGACCCTGAAGGAAGTCAGAATATTTCACCCCAAAATACACTTCTTTGACATAATTTGAATGGCTCTGCAAAGCCATCTTTTGTGGGAGAAATTTTCATCTGTAGAGAATCTCCGTTAATACAATCAGGCCTTTTCCTGGATCTAGGAGAGATTAACTAAGAGTCTGATACCTTTCAAAAGGGGCCATTTAATATCTATTCTTTCTGTAGCCTGTTACCTGGAGGCTTCATCTAAATAACAAGAACCTTGGTCTCTACAACAACCCCTATCTAAATTCGAGCATTTCATTCTACTGATTTTAAGTTTTTAGAGAAAGCTTTCCAACTCTTTCAAACAGTTGGCAATCAGAAAATTTTTGAATGCATATGTGACCTGTAAACCCTTCCTCTTCAAGATATCCCACTTCTTTGGGCCAAACCAATGTATACCTTTCATGTATAAATTTATAATTTTACCTACGATTCTCATCTCTGTAAAATATATAAAACTAAGCTGTAACTGGACTGCCTCTGGTACACTTTCTCAGGAACGCTTGAGACATTTCCCGGGCCATGGTCACTCACAGTGGCTCAGAATAAACCTCTTTAAATATTTTAAGGAGTTTGTTGTTGTTTTTGTTTGTCTACATGGTGACTGAGGACTATTCCTGTGACAAGGATTTTTCATAATAAAGGGTCACTAAGGAGTGATTATATGCTTGTGAAACATTAACACCGAATTTTGCAATGTTTTCTTGTATGTTATAGAATACCTGTCCATTGAAAAGGGAGGCCTGAGCTTCTGTAAACTCCTGTATTTTACAGGAAATTAGTATATGCAAAATATTTGCTGAAATTTGTTATACAAACTTGAAATACAGAGATGACAAACATGGCTTCTGCCATCGTGATGCTCAGTGTTAACCATAACATGCACAGTAGAGGTATTATAAAATATGCCGTATATATTACATATATATGTTCAGTGCTGTAATAAATAAAAACACACAGGGTGCTCTGACAACACAAAGGAAAGCATCCAGTTCACTCTATAGCACTATGTTAGTTTGGGTTAATCCAGGAAACTACACATAAAACATAACTACTAGGTTGTGACTTGAATGGTTCATAGTACTTAGGTGCAGAGGGAGCAAACGCAATTTGCAGATGGAAGAAATGAAAGTTCTATTAAGAGAAAGACAATTGGTTAAGTTGGATAAATGTAAAAAGAGAATGAATATTAAAAAAAAAAAAGACCAGTAGGTAGGTAATACTATGAGACTTATTTTAAGAGTTCTGTGTATATTCTAAAGATACAAAACTTATAGCAAAGATTTTACAAATTCTTTGTACTCAGTTTATTTTAAATATTTCTACTTTGTTATCATTGAGTCTTTATACTTGGTGACACAATTTGGGTATTTAATGGGTATGATGAACAAATATTTTAATAATGTCACTGGTCATATTTTTTATGACCCTAAGCAGTTATGTTAAACACCATACTTTGAATAAATAAATATGCCATGAATTCCATAAAATATGAAGAGTGCAACTGTTTACGCTCTTCATATTTTATGGAATTCATGGCATATTTATTTGGAGATATGATGCTGACTATACTTTTTGTGAATGGCTTTTGAAAGACATCCTATTTTTGTATGTTTCTATGTTCTACTAAATTTATAACAAAGATTCTTTAAAGCCTGTGTCTCTGAGACACAATGTAAGTGACTATAGCAAAATCATTCCAATGTGTTTATTGCTACTTAAAATTTTATGCTTATAAAGTAATTACATGTCCCACTGCTTTGGTCCTTAGATTAATAAAATAATTTTAACATGTCTAATTAAAGAAGAAGAATTTTCTTTCAGTCTGTAATTCTAATCTTTATAATTAATTTAAATGAATGAAAATGAAACACTAAAACCCAAAACAAATATCAAAATGAAACTTTAGCCTTTGTTTTATGTTCCTTTAATTTCTGAGACCATTAACAATAAAAATGACTAGCTTGTTATAAAAATACGTAATAGAGAGACTTGCCAAGATGGCCGCATAGGAGCAGCTCAGGATTGCAGCTCCCAGTGAAAGTGCAGAGGGTGAGTGGATGCCGCATTTCCAGACGGATTTTTATTACCCCCAGACCAGGAGATCCCCAGGCAGAGCAGCCCCACGGGTCGCCAGTGCGGCTGTTTCGGCCGGCGTGGCTGCTTTGCCGGCGCCCCGGCGCGGCGGTTCTCCACACAAAATCCACTGGTCTGTGTGCCCTTTGAACTGGCGAGTGGAGCTACGGGAAGGCGGATTAAAAAGGGGACTGAATCAGGGAGCCAGCCCAGGAGATTCCCAGGCAAAAAAGCGCTACGAATCTCAGCGCCGCTGTTCCAGCCTGCGCAGTGTGTCCCCGCAGGGGAAATCACACAGATCCCGGCGCCTTTTCCACAGGCGACTGGAACACCTGGGAGTCGCCCATT
>PVKP010014722.1:0-28248 GCA_004027715.1 Plecturocebus donacophilus
CATTGCACTCCAGCCTGGGCGACAAGAGCGAAACTCCGTCTTGAAAAAAAAGAAGTATTTGGTTTTTGTCCCCAGTTCCTGGAACTGGGCTCCTAAAACCCTTAGAATTTTCTGAGTTATGGGAATGTCTTTTTTTTTTTTTTTTTTTTTTTGAGACAGGGTCTCACTCTGTTCCCCAGGTTGGAGAGCACAGGTGTGATTTCGGCTCACTGTAACCTCTGCTTTCCAGGCCCAAGTTGGTCTGGAACTCCTGAACTCAAGCCACCTTCCTACCTTGGGCTCTCAAAGTGTTGGGATTACAGGCATGAGCCACTGTGCCTGGCCTTGAGTGTCTTTTGTTATCCATGAGGAATCCTTTTCCATCACATCTGAGTTTATGCTAATAAGGTGACTTAGAGTGAGTTTCCTATATAGCTTCAGGGTGGGGTTGGTCATCAGAAGACCAACAAAGGCCACCTGCAGTGGCTTACACCTGTAATCTCAGTACTTTGAGTGGCTCAGGTGGGAGGATTACTTAGGCCCAGGAGTTCCAAACCAGCATGGGTAACATAGGGAGACCCTATCTCTACAGAAACTAAAAATTAGCTAGGCATGGTGATGCACATCTGTAGTTCTGGATACTTGAGAGGCTGAAGAGGGAGAATAATTTAAGCCCAAACAGTGAGGCTGCAGCGAGCTATATATAATCGTGACATTACCTTCTAGCCTGGGAGACCAAACAAGACCTTGACTCAAAAAAAAAAAAAAAAAAAAGGCAATTTTAAACAGCTGAAATTGAGTTTGAGAAAAACTATTGAACAATGAGGTTTGGGAAGCTTCTAGATGGGTGGACACACTTCTAAATGGGTGAACACAGCGCTGGGAGGCTGGTGTGCCCAGAAAGTGCAAGAAACTTTCATGCACGACCCCCATCACCCAATACCTGTCCTATATATCTCTTCTATCTGGCCGTTCCTGAGTTATGGCCTTCTTTTTTTTTGAGTCTTACTCTGTCACCCAGGCTGAAGTGAAGTGGCGTGATCTTGGCTTACTGCAACCTACGTTTCCTGGGTTCAAGCGATTCTCCTACCTCAGGCTCCCAAAGAGCTGTGATTACAGGCACC
Source organism: Plecturocebus donacophilus (assembly GCA_004027715.1). Classification (NCBI taxonomy): domain Eukaryota; kingdom Metazoa; phylum Chordata; class Mammalia; order Primates; family Pitheciidae; genus Plecturocebus; species Plecturocebus donacophilus. The sequence continues at coordinate 1,104 of PVKP010014722.1, forward strand.
CACCACCATGCCTGGCTGATCTTTTTTTGTATTTTAGTAGAGACAGGGTTTCCTCCTGTTGGTCAGGCTGGTCTTGAACTCTTGACCTCAAATGATCTGCCCATGTTTTGGTTTTTTGTTTGAGACTGGGTCTCATTTTGTCACACAGGCACTCCAGCCTGATTACAGCTCACTGCAGCCTTGACCTCCTGGGCTCATGCAATCCTCCTACCTCAGCCTCCCAAGTAGCTGAAACTACAGGCAGGCACCAACACACCCAGCTGTGTAATGATGGGGTTTTGCCACATTATCCAGGCTGTTCTCAAACTCCTGAGCTCAAGCTATCTGCCCACCTCAGCCTCCTAAAGTGCTAGGATCACAGGCGTGAGCCACTGCACCTAGCCTGAAATAAAACATTTTTTATAAAAAAATCAAAGCACCCTGTCTCTACAAAAAAATACAAAATTTAGCTGGGTGCAGTGGCATGTGACTGCAGTCTCAGCTACTCGAGAGATGAGATGGGAGGATTGAGTGAGCCAAGGAGGGCAGGGCTGCAATGAGCCATGGTTGTGCCACTGCACTTCAGCCTAGGTGACGGAGCAAGACCCTGTCTCAAAAAAAAAAAAAAAAAGAAAGAAAGAAAGAAAAAGAGAAAAAATCAAACTGGCCAAGTATGGGGGGCACACACCTGTAATCTCAGCACTTTGGGAGGCTGCAGTGGGAGCGTTGCTTGAACCTAGGAGTTTGAGACCAGCCTGGGCAACAAAGCTAGATCCTGTTTCTACAAAAAACATAAAATTTGCTGGGCATCATGGTGTATGCCTGTGGTCCCAGCTACTTGAGAGGCTGAAGCTGAAGGATTGCTTGAGCCCAAGAGTTCCAGAACAGCCTAGGCAACACAGCAAGACCCTGTCTCTGTAAAAAATAATAATTAAGGCCGGGTGTGGTGGCTCATGCCTGTAATCCTAGAACTTTGGGAGGCCGAGGTGGGGTTGGATCATCTGAGGCCAGGAGTTTGAGATAAGCCTGGCCAACGTGGTGAAACCCCGTGTCTACAAAAATACAAAAATTAGCCAGGCATAGTGGTGTGCGCCTGTAATCCTAGCTACTCAGGAGACTGAGGCAGGAGAATTGCTTGAACCTGAGAGGTGGAGGCTGCCGTGAGCCAAGATCACGTCATTGCACTCAAGACTGGGGGACAAGAGTGAAATTCTGTTTCAAATAATAATAATTTTTAAAAAAGAGACAGGGTCTTGTTCCATTGCTTAGGCTAGAATGATGCAGTGTCACGATTATAACTCACTGCAACCTCTACTTCCTAGACTCAAGCGATTCTCCCTCCTCGGCCTCCTAAGTAACTGAGACAATAGGCATGTGCCACCACACTTGGCTAATTTTTAAATTTTATACACACAGGGTCTCATTATGTTTCCCAGGCTGATCTCAAATCCCTTGCTCAAGTGAGCCTCCCATCTCAGCCTCCTAAAGTGTTGCAATTACAGGTGTGAGCCACCGCGCCAGGCCAGGACATTTGGAATACAAATGTTTAGATAAGAATTATATCAGCATGGCTGAATTATCAATGAGAAAGCATTATCCAAAATAAACCCTACTAAGCCAATTTAATTCTGTGATCAATTATCTACATGGGTCAATTAAACTATTTTAATTTTCCCCAAACTTAAAAAAAATTTAATTTATTAAAATTGGTGGCATGGAATCAACTGCTTTTCTTTATTTAATCTACTTTTTCCTCATATTGCATATACTAATTATAATTTATGACTGATTTCATTTTGAGATCATTATTTCAGCTAAGTCCTATTTTCCTGGAATAAATTATCAAAGATGCACATTTAGTGAAGAAAATTAGAATGTTTTGTCAATTTTTAGCTAGAAGCAAATTTGACCCTCTGTGATGTTTAGTTTTTGCTGTTAATTTGCATTGATAATTTATAGCTGTAGTGTTCACTATTAATTGAATCAAAGAGTAATAGTTTGCATTTATGTCTTAGTTGACGAGATGAGAAAATTGTAAGGTGTTTTGTTAGATGTAGAGACTGGGAGAGATAGAAATGGAGTAAACAGGGAAGGAGTGCAGAGAGGAGAATGGAGAGAAGGAAAGACAGAGAGAGGGGAGAGAGAGAGAGAGAAAGAGAGATATGGAGGTCCAGTGGAAGCCAGAGAGGATGGAAATGGGACTATGTTGGCCAGTGACAGTGGCTCACGCCTGTAATTGCTGTGGGAGGCCAAGGCGGGCAGATCACCTGAGGTCAGGATTTCAAGACCAACCTGGCCAACATTCTGAAACCCTGTCTCTACCAAAAGTACAAAAATTAGCTGGGTGTGGTGCCTGCCCATGATACTAGCTACTTGGGAGGCTGAGGTAGGAGCATAGCTTGGACCCGGAAGGCAGAGGTGGCAGTGAGCCAAGATTGCATCACTGCACTCCAGCCTGGGTGACAGAGGAGACTCTGTCTCAAAAAAACAACAAACAAAAAGGGACTGTGTTGAAATGAAGGCTGAAGAGAGATAGAAAGAAAGGGATAATTAGGGACCAAATATCCTTCAGGTGCCAATAGTGGCTCCAAACCCATTCCCAGCTAACATGTCTGGGATTTTAATACTAACAGTCAGAGTTCTCATTTCCTATCTCAGACGTCTTCTTCTCTGTATATATCAATTTTACTCTATTCGGATTCTGATTAGCCATCTCTGGGAAGGTGGGATGTGCCCTCTTCCCCACCACCAGTAACATCCAGGCCCTACATTTCACAGGCCACCACGTGTGGCTATGCAAGTTACTCAGTGCACAACTCAGCTTGCATACATTTATGCAGTGATTCTTACTGTTCTTTTCCCCCTGGTTCCATATCATAAAGTTCTAAGGAAGGACTCTGATTGGCTTAGCAAAGGCCACATGTCCATCTTTTGACCAATCTCTGTGGCCAAAAGTGTGATATTATGGTTGGCTCATCTTGTATGAAGATGTTAAATTCATATGGAAGGAAGTGGTGGTTCTAATTTTCTCAAGAGGAGAAGGAACAAGGAATAATAATAATCTGTCTTTGGGCTGAGCACAGTGGCTCACTCCTATAACCATAGTGCTTTGGGAGACTTGAGGTGGAAGGATTGCTTGAGCCTGGGCGGTCAAGGCTGCAGTGAGCTATAATTGTACTCCAGTCTCCAGGGTGACGAATCGAGATCCTAACTCTTAAAACAAATTAATAAAATGAATGAATGAATAAATAAGTTAAAAGAGAATAACAATCTGTTGACTAGGCCTCCATAATAATTGTTTATAAGAGGGTGTTGCAATGGCTCAATCTCAGCTCACAGCAACCTCCACCTCCCAGGTTCAAGAAATTCTCCTGCCTCAGCCTCCAGAGTAGCTGGGATTACAGGCATGTACCACCACGCCTGGCTAATTTTGGTATTTTTAGTAGAGACAGGGTTCACCATGTTGGTCAGGCTGGTCTCGAACCACACTGGGCCCCAAATTCTTTCTTGGGCAAAGTCAAAGAATGCTCTCTTGGGGTCTGGATCAGGACGTTTTTCTAGTAACAATCTTGTTGTTGGCTGTCCTGGTCAGAATACTGAGATTGGTTCTATTTTTATCCCCATTTTATGGATGAGCCAAGTAAGGCTCTGAGTGGTTAACTGACAGGCTCCTGGGCTTTCCTGGTTCTCCCAGTAGTTGGGAAAAGCTGGGTTGAAAGGACAAAATAAACTAATTTTTTTCTTTTTAAGTAACATGTTCCTGATTACAGAGCTAAGAAGTGTTTAGACCCAGTGCTCAAAACCAGACTTCCCACCTGGCATGATGGCTCACACCTGTAGTCCCAGCTATTTGGGAGGCTGAGGCAGGAGAATCGCACGAACCTGGGAGGTGGAGGTTGCAGTGAGCCGAGATTGTGCCACTGCACTCCAGCCTGGCAACAGAGCAAGACTCCATTTAAAAAGAAAAAAAAATGGTCAGGCATGGTGGCTCACACCTGTAATTCCAGCACTTTGGGAGGCCAAGGTGAGCAGATCACTTGAGATCAGGAGTTCAAGACCAGCCTGGCCAACATGGTGAAAACACATCTCTGTTAAATACAAAAATTAGCCAAGCATGGTGGTGTGCACCTATAATCTCAGTTACTTGGGAGGCTGAGGCAGGAGAATCTCTTGAACTCGGGAGGCAGAGGTTGTAGTGAGCCAAGATCACACCACTGCACTCCAGCCTGGGTGACCGAGCAAGACTTTCTCAATTTAAAAAATAATAATAACAAAAATAAAAAGGGGGCTCACATTCCGCAGATAAAATTATCATTTTGTTACTCAGTAATAATGCTTACAGTAAAGGCAGACACTCACCTGTGCAGAGCACATACCCCAAATAGCAGTGGCCTACAAATGCAAAGATGCAAGTGTATTTCTCTCTCCAAAGAAGTCCAACTACTTTTACAAGTTCTACTTCGCAAAGCTGTCAGGAGCCCAAGATCCTTTCATCTCACTGTGTCTTCATCTCTAAGGTACTGTGCTGGTTCCCATGGTCCAAGGCCCACATTCCAACCTTTAGGCGGAGAAAAATGACACAAGGAAGGAACACACCATATTGTAACGCATCAATGAACTGGGAAGTTGTCCATGGCTCTTCTCATCACCCATTGGACAAAATGTGGTCACATGGACACATCTTTTAACAAAGGAGGGTGGGTAATGTAGTTTTCATTCTGGGAAGTCATCTAAATAAGAAACTGGTTTCTGATTATCAAAGAGAATAGCCAGATGCCATGGCTCATACCTGTAATCCCAGCACTTCGAGGGGCTGAGGTGGGTAGATTACTTGAGGTTAGGAGTTTGAGACCAGTCTGGCCTATGTGGTGAAACGCCATCTCTACTAAAAATACAAAAATTAGCCAAGTGTGGTGGTGTGTGTCTGTAATCCCAGTTACTTGGGAGGCTGAGGCAGGAGAATCACTTGAATTCGGGAGGCAGAGGTTGCAGTGAGTGGAGATTGTATCACTGCATGCCAGCCTGGGTGATAGAGCCAAACTGTGTCTCAAAAAAAAAAAAAAGAAAAGAAAAGAAAAGAAAAAAGAATAGCTTTTAGAGAAGAGCAAGCAGTTTGTGCTACGGTTAGGTAATCAAGTATTTGACAATTTCCAGACCTGATGATTTTATTGATTTTGCAGGAGCCTCTGTAAAATAATTTTGTTTTGTTTTGTTTTCAGAGAGACAGTGTGGCTCTATCACTCAGGTTGGAATGTAGGGGCTTCATCTTGGCTCACTGCAATCTCAATCTCCCGTGTTCAAGTGATTCTCATGCCTAAGTCTCACAAGTAGCTGAGACTAAAGGCGTGCACCACTGTGCCCAGCTAATTTATATATATATATATTTTTTATTACAGAGGTTTTGTCATGTTGGCCAGGCTGTTCTCAAACTTCTGGCCTCAAGTGATCAGCCCACAGGGCCTCCCAAAGTGGTAGATTCCAGGAGTCAGCAAGTGTGCCCAGCCTTGTATTTCTTTTATAATAATGAGAAATAGTTAATAAAAATAAGTGAGCTTCTGGCTTTGATACAAAAGCATACAATTTACTGTTGGAAAGACATTTAGAAGAAATTCAGCACAATCCAAGCCAAGATATATTATCAAATAGAAAAAAAGCAGTTGAAGACTCATTTGACTACTATGATCCTGTTTGGGTTTTAAAATTATATATAGGATATAAATATACCTATGTAGGTGTGTATATAGAAAAATAGAGCTACATAAAAAGAGAAAAAATTAGAGAAGCACACATCACATTGTAAATTGCAGTTATCCCTCGAGTTTAGATATGTGGAGGAGTTGCACTATTTTATTTATTTCTGTAATGATTTTATTATGATATTGACTCATATTTTAATAAGCAGAAAAAATAACGTAGATAAAAATGGAAAGATTCTAAGTAGTATTTTAATTCCTTCTGTAACAGCTCTGGCACCAAGACTCTGAGTAAATAATTTCAATAGAGAATTCATTCATTCACTGAAGAAGCATATACGAAAATATGGCCATTGTGCTGGGTCCTGGAAATACAAAGATCAAATATATCCAAAAACGTCTTCGTATTGGAGCCTCGAAGTAGTGAAACTAGGGAAAGAGGAGGGAGATAGGCCAGGAGGAAGAGAATGAAGAGGAGAGTACTGTTACCAGCGGTCTCGCCTGTCACATGCTTGGTTATAGCCTCAGCATTTTATTTTGCTTTGGAAATAGGTTCTTGCTCTGTCACCCAGGCTAGAGTGTAGTGGTGTGATCTCGACTCACTGCAGCCTTGACCTTCCAGTCTCAGACAATCCTCCCACCCCAGCCTCCCAAGTAGCTGAGACCATAGGTGTGTGCCCCTACTCCTAGCTAATTTTTTTTTTTTTATAGAGACAGAATTTCACCATGTTGCTCAGACTGGTTGTGAACTCCTGGTCTCAAGCAATTGGCCATGCCTCGACCTCGTTAAGAGCTGGGATTATAGCTGTGAGCCATTGTGACTGGCCTTGCCCCAGCATTTCGGCTAGTGGCTAAAACATAGATGCTCACTAAACTTGTTCAACCATGAGTAACAGAGAAGGAAGAAATAGTGAATAATCTGATATGTTAGACAGAATGGTCATTCCAGCAGCAATGTAAGGAAGAATCAGAGACAGGTTAGAGGAAGCCAGTGGTGATGTCAAGTGGAACTGTGGCAATAGCGAGATTGCGAATTCAATCTCTGGAAGAGGAATAGAAAAGAGCAGCTATAGGCTGAGGATGGTGGCTCATGCCTGTAATCCCAGCAATTTGGGAGGCTGAGGCAGGTGGGTCACCCGAGGTCAGGAGTTCAAGACCAGTGTCGCCAACATGGCGAAACCCCATCTCTACTAAAAATACAAAAATTAGCTGGGCATGGTGGTGCGTGCCTGTAATCCCAGCTACTTGGGGAGCTGAGGCAGGAGAATCACTTGAACGTGAGAGGCGGAGGTTGCAATGAGCTGAGATTACGCCATTGCACTCCAGCCTGGGCAACAAGAGCAAAACTTCGTCTTAAAAAAAAAAAGAAGCTATAATTTCTAGTTCTTAGGCTGTCCATCTTTTATCTTGTACCTTCCACTCATTGGTACTTTGCTACATAAACAAAGGTTTTATGCTGTTCTGGTGATTAGAGAGTTCATGATAATTATGTTAATTTCATTTGGTTGTCTTGAAATTAGTCTAGATATGAGATTTCATTTGGCGTACCTTTTATTCAATTATAGTGCACTGACTTTGATGATGCAAAACACAAAATAGTTAATTATCAATTATAACAGGACATTTACATAATTACCAAGCAGACCCAAATTTAGTTCATCCTTTTAGAATGAGCTTGAAAAGGTAGCTTTGAGTTTCCTTATGATTTTCTTTACTTCCCTAGTTTCCTCACAATAAAATTGTGTTACCCTTATAATGGTATTTTGAAAAAAGTAGACTGAAAAATAAACCAATCATAGCTTTAACTTTTTCTGTTCTAATTACTCTAAAAGCTTTGGGGCAATTGAGTATCACCAATTGAAGAGAAAACAAAAAAAGAATTTTCCCTGCCACCACAAAAGAAAAGAGACCATTTCCCACTCCTCTTCTTAGAGTATTCCTGAGAGAATCCTAGTGGTCATAAATTCTTACTTTAATCTTTTGGTGTGTCTATAAATCTCTTTAGAGGCAAGTAAGCCTCTTGCCAGCTTTACCACCCAGAAACATTTTTTCAAAGGTCTGGGATTTATCCCCTTTGAAATGTAAATGTCTGCGAAAACAATATCTTGGTTACCCAGTCACTGTGGGCACCTTTCGCTGAACTAGCAGAAGTGATCAAAGAAGTTTTACTAACTTTCCAGTCCACTTCAAGCTCAGGTTTTTTCACCATTGTTGGGAGTCAGAAACTGATACCTCCAAAAAAGGCACTTCCATGGGCTGAACTGAGGAAGACCCAAGGTCTCTCTGACCTCGCCCTACTCACTTCTTGTCGCTCAGTCCTCTGTGTCTCCCAGACCCACAGGATGAAGTTGTTCTCTGAAGTTCCCTTATCTACTTAAAGTCCTGTTGGATACTATGAGTTCTAAATTTCTCTTCAAAGCATCAGTATGTCAGTATGTTCAGCTCTTTGTCCCCCATTTTAAAGCTTAACTTCCTCGTAGTTTCAGTAAACAACCTTTTCCACGAGTTGTAATCAGTAGTTCATATTTGTTCTCCTGGCCATCTGCTCCATCCTGAGTCACCCTGATCACCTGCTCTGACCTGAATCACTCCTGGTCACCTGCTCTGACCTGAGTCACCTTTAGTGACCTGTTCTGTAACTGTCTTCCTACCAAACTGCTCACCCTGCCTCTCTGGCTCACTCTCCTGCTCCCTTTAAAACAGCCAATCAGAATTAGCTTAGACTGTGTGGTCCAACCATAGCTAAAAAGGGAATGACACAGCAGTAGAGGCGACCTGCATCAAGGACAAGAGCCCCTTCCCCTCCCCTTTTCGGATTTGTACTCACCATTGCTCCATCTGTGAGACACACCCTTCTATAGAAGTAAATTTCCTTGCTGAGAAAATCTATATTTGAGTGCTTCTTCTTTTGCAGCACTGAAAATTTACATATAACAGTCCAGACCTGCAAAAGAAGAAAACAATGACCCCTGGTCCCTGAGTTTTCATTAGCTAAACTCACATCACAGAAAGACTGACTGAAGTCTACCAACACACCTGAACGGACATGTCACAAACCATTTTCTGTTCTGCAGACCCAACAGACTTTGTCCCAGGCCACTGTATATTCTCTAAGCCCATTGAATTCCCCTAAAAATCTTTTGCTACCCTCCTACAATCATACACATTTCCCCATGCTGCTTTCTCCTAAGAAGTCACATATAGAAGCATCTGTAGCCCGTTGGGATATTAGACCATCACTCTGGGATCCTTCCCAGCACATGCTAATAAATGTGTATACCTTTTCTCCTATAATTTGCCTTTTGTCAGTTGATTTTCAGGGAACTTTCAGAGAGTGAAGGTTTTATTCCAATAGATAATAACCCTTACTTAGCTCATACATGATCTATTGGATAAAAAAACTTTAGCTCCTTAACACAATGTCAAACTCCCACATAGTCAGTGCCATCTAGATAGGAATGAGATTCAGCACTTTGTTTTCAGAGGTTGAATCTTTTTTTTTTTTTTTTTTTTTTTTTTGAGACATACTCTCACTCTGTTGCCTTGGCTGGAGTGCAGTGGGCATGCTCTTGGCTCACTGCAACCTCCGCCTCCCAGGACCAAGCAATTCTTCCACCTGAGCCTCCTGAGTAGCTGGGACCACAGGTGCATGCCACCACGCCCAGCTAATTTTTGTATGTTTTGCAGAGATGGGGTTTTGTCATGTTGCCGAGCCTCATCTTGAACTCCTGGCCTCTAGTGATCTGCCTACTTCAGCCTCCCAAAGTGCTAGAATTACAGGTGTGAGCCACCACATTCAGTCTCAAAGATTGAATCTTTCAGGCGAAACCCTGCACTAAAGATTCCTAACGTTTAACTGAGAACCAGGAGTCCTGGGCAGTAGTTTCAGCTCAGCCACTGAGGAAGTGTGGGAGCAGACCCTCAGGGCACATTACCTCTCAAAGTTGATTCTTCAGGAAGAATTGGTTAATCTTTTTCATATAAATTACAATCATATTGGGGGCCAGGCACAGTGTCTCACGCCTGTTATCCTAGCACTTTGGGAGGCAGAGGTGGGTGGATCTCACGAGGTCAGGAGTTTGAGACCAGCCTGACCAACATGGTGAAACCCCATCTTTACTAAAAATACAAAAATTAGCTGGGTATGGTGGTGGGTGCCTGTAATCCCAGCTACTCAGGAGGTTGAGGTAGGAGAATCCCTTGAACCAGGGAGACGGTGAACCTTAAACCAGTAGTGAGCTGAGATCACACCACTGCACTCCAACCTGGTGACAGAGCAAGACTCCACTTCAAAAAAAAAAAAAAAAAATTACCATCACATTCACTCACCCCTAGCTAGGCAGTGTTCCTGGGATCTTTTCTTTCCACTTCAAGAAAACAGTGGATCAAATCCCCAACTAACATTAATATCCTACAAATCTGTGCCAAAAATTTGATTAATTTCTACCCCAAAGCACCACAGACAAATAGTACAAGAAGAATGCCTTGGAAGGTTGAAGCCACTTTAATGAATCCTCCCACTCTGGATTATGTCTTTTTGAATAGACAAATAAGGCTATTGGCCAAATAGATGGCAGATTTCCTTTCTTGTGCAAAACCTTAGACAATAATTCTTGGCCAAAATACTCAAAAAGAAAGAGTGAAAGGTGGCATCATTCAGGCAGTGTCTGCAAAGCCGGCACTTGGTGATAAGTGAGCTCATTAATGCCATTATAAATATGCATTGTGTGTCTGGAGAATCCAATTTAGTAGAAATTAAAAAACAACAACAACAAAAAAAAAACCAACAGTTGCTAAATTTCTTGGTAGTGGTTAGGAAAAACTTCCCTTGGGCCCTCTGAAGGTTCAGTGAAAATCGACTGAAAAAATGCAGATCAGTAGGAGAAAAGCCGGCCAGGCGAAGGGGCTCATGTCTGTAATCCCAGCACTTTGGGAGGCCAAGACGGGTGGATCATTTGAGGTCAGGAGTTCAAGGCCAGCCTGGCCAACATGGGGAAGGAAACCGTTTCTACTAAAAATACAAAAATTAGCTGGACGTGGTAGTGGGTGCCTGTAGTCCCAGCTACTCAGGAGGCTGAGGCAGGAGAATCATTTGAACTGGGGATGCACAGGTTGTAGTGAGCAGAGATTGGGTCACTGCCTGGGCAACAAGATTGAAACTGTCTCAAGAAAGAAAGAAAGAGAGAAAAAGAAGAAGAGAAGGAGAGAAAGAGAGAAAGAGAGAGAAGGAGAGAAGGAAAGAAAGGAAGGACAATAGAAAGAGTGAGGAAACACAGGGCCCGGTGGCTCATGCCTGTCATCCCAGGACTTTGGGAAGCCGAGACAGGCGGATCACAAGGTGAAGAGCTTGAGACAAGCTTGACCAACATGGTGAAATCCTGTCTCTACTAAAAACATAAAAAGTAGCCAAGTGAGGTGATGTATGCCTGTAATCACAGCTACTCAGGAGGCTGAGGCAAGAGAATTGCTTGACCCCAGGAAGCAGAGGTCTCAGTGAGCCAAGATTGGATCACTGCATTCTAGCCTGGGTGACAAAGCCAGACTCTGTCTCAAAAAAAAAAAAAAAAAAGAAAGAAAAGAAAAGAAAAGAAATAAAGAAAGAGTGAGGGAAGGCTGGGTGCTGTGGCTCATGCCTGTAATCCCAAAACTTTGGGATGCTGAGGTGGGAAGATCACCAGAGTTCGAGACCAGCCTGGTCAACATGTGAAACCCTGTCTCTGCAAAAATACAAAAATTACGTATGGTGGTGGGTGCTTGTAATCCCAGCTACTTGGGAGGATGAGGAAGGAGAATTGCTTGAACCCAGGATGCAGAGATTGCAGCGAGTTGAGATCATTCCACTGTACTCCAGCCTGGGTGACAGAGTGAGACTAAATAAATTAATTAATTTAAAAAAATAACAAAGGAATTGTTAACAGGACCCATTTAGGATTGAACAAGATTTACTGTATGTCTGAAGAAACTCTCCAGGCCTCCACAAATAAGTTTATTAGGGGTCTGAAGGAATTCCCAAAACTTCCATGATTTAGCAGGAGACACCTGTTGAATACAGTGAGCTCTCAGTTTCTCTTCAAAGAATCAATATGCCAGTATATTGTTTTTGTGTTCTTTTGATCTCCAAAGTAAAGTTTAACTTCCTTGTTCTCTTTGTGTCCTTGCCTCTAGTTTCAGTAAACCTTCCTGCCAGCTATAATCAGTACTTCATATCTGTACCACTGGTCACCTGCTCTATCCTGAGTCATCTTTAGCCACCTGTTCCATAACCATCTTTCCCGCCAAAACTGCTGCCCCTGCCAATCTGGCTCGTACCCCTGCTCTCTTTAAAATAGCCAATTGGAATCAGCTTAGACTGTGCGGTCCAACCCTAGCCAATAAAGGAACGACACAGCAGTACAGGCTACCTGCATCAGGGATAAGAACCCCTTTCCTTCCCTTATTCAGGTGTGCTCTCACCATTGCTCCATCCACGAGATGCATCTGTCTATGGAAGTAAATATTACTTTGCTGAGAAAATTTATGTTTGAGTGCCGTTTCTTTTGTGGCAATGAAAATTTTCTTCTAATACAAAGTAAGGGTAATCACCCCAAAACCTAGACCTATTTAGATTAAGTAAATTTACTCAGGATCCAGAAGAAGGTCTTCAGGACTCAGACCTTAGTTATAGATTAAAAGAAGTTAGGCTGGGCACAGTGGCTCAAGCCTGTAATCCCAGCACTTTGGGAGGCTGAGGCAGGAGGATTACCTGAAGTCAGGAGTTTGAGACCAGCCTGACCAATATAGTGAAGCCCCTTCTCTACTAGAAGTATAAAATTAGCTGAGCATGGTGGCAGGTGCCTGTAATCCCAGCTACTTTGTAGGCTGATGCAGGAGAAGCACTTGAACCCAAGAAGTGTAGGTTGCAGTAAGCCAAGATCATGACACTGGACTCCAACCTAGGCAACAAGAGAAAAACTCTGTCTCAAAAAATAAATAAATAAATAAATAGAGGCACTATCAACTAATGAGAAATTAACTAACACCATGGAGCCACAGACAAAATGGAAAATGTTTAATCAGGGTTTTTATGAATTGCAATTCGGGTGACAAAAATCTAGCAAGTAGCTAAAACTATGTTCGGTCCAGGTGAGGTAGGCAGGGGTTTGTAAAGGTTTACTGCAAGTTTACACAAGTGGAAGATTTGAGTACAGCCCAGGATTGATAATAGCTAGTTGACAGCTTAGAAAATCTCTAGGCCATGATCAGCTTAATTTGGCACAGCTGTCTCCTAGGGAGTTTTGTGATCCGCCCCGGTGTGAACAGCTCAAATCCAATGCAGCTGCTTCTCCAGGACGTTAGTGATTTGGCCCAGTTCAAACAGGTCAGATCCCATCTGGATGCATATGTGACTCGGGACCAACTTCTGCCCTCATGGTCCTTTGTAGAGACCTCTGACATAATCATCTCCATTTCTGATTTGTTTTCCTAGCAGCCATGCTCATATGAGCCAGGAATTGTGTCAGACAGAATAAGGCGTAGAGCTCTCCCCACCCCCATTCCCACCTCCAACCCTCTCCAGGTTTCTCGGGTCTGCACCTGCAGAACCAGTAATAGGAAGTCTTTTCTAATACAACTCGAGGAGGAAGAGAGAAGGAGGAGACATGTTCAGCATAATGAAGCCCAGGTTGGGAGGCGGCCACATCTGGCCTACTGAAAAGTCTCACTGTTGTTCAGATCCTTTCCCAGGAAATGGGATGGAGCCTTCTTTCCTTCATGCTCCGAGGGGCCCGAAGTCCCCTCCAAGTCTATCCTAGGTAGCCAGATGCTAAGAAAGCAGTGAAAACTGGCCCAAGGCAGAGAAGACACGGTCACAGGTTTGGGGAGCAGAGTGGGCAGAGGAAAGACTGGCGGATAGGCTGAAGTCGTCATCCCAGGATCAAGAGGCCAGGCCAGAGAGAAAGAGAGCCTCTGGGTCCAGATCTCAAGGTACAAGACAGAGGCAGGATCTGAATCCATTCACTGACAGCACCGAAAAAGGCAAAGGAAGGGCTGTCATCACCTTTCCTTGTCTGATTTGCAGAGCGCAACCGTGTCCTCTAGAAAAGAGCTGCTAGTTTGCATTATTTGAGACTTGAAAACACAATTATTTTATGTATTTATTTATTTAATTTTTGGAGATGGAGTCTCACGCCAAAAGCAAGTTCAAGTATTCTCCCTATCTAACTTTATTTGCATAGCAGATGTTTGGCTAGAATGGGATACCAATTATTTGAAGTCAGACCAGCCTGCATTCAAACTCTGGCCCTTCTACTTCTTCTAACTGGGTAATGTTGGACAATGTATTAAACTTACCTGAGTCTTAGTTTTTTATCTATAAAATGGGAATAAAACTTACCTCAAGAAGATACGACAGTGAAAAAACGCATTTGAAGGTCCTGGGAAGCTTTCAGTAAATGCTAACCATGCTATTGGGCTATAAACTACTTAATGTGACTACATGGGGCCAGCCTTAGACTTCAAGCTGCCAGTGCAGTGTAAGCTGCTGCCTGTTGGGAGACAGTTCTCCACAGGCCTCTTGTTCACATTTATGTAGCAAAGTACTGACTTCCTTTTCAGAAGAGTTCTGAACTTTTTCTTTTTTGAGAGAGGGTTTCACTCTGGCACCCAGGCTGAGTGCAGTGGTGTGATCACACCTCACTGCGATGTCAATCTCCTAGGCTCAAGCAATCCCCCCAACTCAGTCTTCTGATAGCTGGGACTATGGGCGTGTACCACCACACCTGGGTAATTGATACTGTTTTTTTTTTTTAAGACCGAGTCTCACTCTGTCACCCAGGCTGGAGTGCAATGTTGTGATCCCAGCTCACTGCAACCTCTGCCTCCTGGATTCAAGCGATTCTTCTGCCTCAGCCTCCCAATAACTGGGGTTACAGGCGCCCACCACCACGTCCGGCTAATTTTTTTTTTTTTTGAGACAGAGTCTCACTCTGTCACCAGATGCCAGGCTGGAGTGCAGTGGTGCAATCTCAGCTCACTCAACCTCCGCCTCCCAGGTTTAAGCGAGTCTCCTACCTCAGCCTCCCAAGTAGCTGGGACTACAGGTATGTGCCACCACACCCAGCTAATTTTTGTATTTTTTTTTTTAGTAGAGACAGGGTTTCACTATGTTGGCCAGGATGGTCTCGATCTCTTGACCTCGTGATCTGCCCTCCTCAGCCTCCCAAAGTGCTGGGATTACAGGTGTGAGCCACCGAACCAGGCCTAATTTTTGTATTTTTAATAGAGATGGGGTTTTGCCATGTTTGCCAGGCTGGTTTCAAACTCCTGATCTCAGGTGATTCACCCGCCTCAGCCTCCCAAAATGTTGGGATACAGGTGTGAGCCACTGCGCACAACCGATAAATTTTTTGTAGAGATGGGAGTCTTGCTATGCTGCCCAGGTTGGTCTTGAACTCCTAGACTTAAGTAATTCTCCCACTTTGGCCTCCCAAAGTGCTGGGATTATAGGCTTGAGTCCCTGCACCTGGCCAAGCTCCAAACTTTTCAAGAATGTGTGTATAATGAATAGCTTTGAAAAACAGAGATAGTGTTTTCCTCCAGAGCAAAGTGTAGGCTTGCTTACTGCCTATTATAAAAGATTCAGGATTCCTAAGCTCACGGTTCCTCTCCTATTTGCAACCCAGTGTGTGTACAGCAATCATTGGATCCTTTTGGTGTTACTCTTTGGAGACTGGGGCTTGGGGACCTGGCACAAACTTACCAAGGAATCCCTAAAACTTACTCTGGGCCAGCCCATCTCAGTGTTCTCTCCTTACCGCCTTACCGACCTCCTCTCCCACAAATCTCTCGCTCACCTGGGGTCCTCCGGTCTACAGGAGTTCCACCTGCTCTTCATTGAAAATCCTTCAGTCAGCCTTCATCCCACTTCCCCACTCAACCCGTCTACCTTGCTTCCCCTTCCATCCCTCCCCACTTCCCCAGCCCACTCCTGCCCTCAACTAATGGATGCACTTGCCAAACCTCGGGAGGGCCCATCCGACCTTCCCCTACCTAACCCAGACCTTACCTTTTATGTGGATGGAAGTTCAGCAATGACAGCCGACAGGCGGTGAAAGGCAGCCTATGCGGTAGTCACAGATTCAGCCACCCTCAAGGCACGTCACCTCCCTGATGGAACCACATCAGAGAAAGCGGAGCTCATTGCCCTAACTACCGAGCTCTCACACTAGCACAGGGAAAGCGAGCTAGTATCTATACTGACTTAAAGTATGCTTTTTTTATTACCCACTGTCACTCTGCCCTCTGGAAAGAGCGGGGATTCCTAACCACAAAGGGGTCCCCCATAATCAATGCTACCCAGATCTCTAATCTCCTGCAGGCCCTATCATTGCCCAAAGAAGTTGCTGTCATTCACTGCTGGGGGCACCAGGCCCAGCAGAATGCTGTTTCCCGGGGCAATACAAGGGCCAGATGCAGCAGCAAAGTCTCTAACCAGTACCAAATTAACCCCAGCTCCAGTTCTTTTTCTCACCATGGCTAAACTGCCGGTTTACTCGCCATCAGAAAAACAGGCCCTCATACTAAAAGGGGGAACAGAATCTAATCAGGCCTGGATCTTCCTAAATAACAGGATCGCCCTTCCCCGGAAACAGGCCCCTAAAATTATTGCTGAAGTCCACCAATCCTTAGATATAGGGCCTAAAGCGTTACACCGCTTTGTACAGCGCCTCTTTTTCTCACCAGGTCTGCAACAAACAATTGAGCAGGTACACAAGGCATGTGTTACTTGCTCTAAGGTCTCGCCTCAGGGAAGCTTAAGGCCACAGTTTCCTACCCACCAAATGCGTGGCAACCTACTGGCCCAAGACTGGCAAACTGACTTCACTCATATGCCCACTTGCAAAAAGCTCTGCTACCTCCTAACTTTTGTAGATACCTTTTCAGGTTGGATTGAAACCTTCCCCACCTCCCAGGAGACAGCAGACATGGTGGCCTCCCTTCTTACTCAAGAAATCATCCCTCGCTTCAGCCTACCTGCCACCATCCAGTCGGACAATGGTCCAGCATTTACGGCCCAAGTAGTCCAGCTAGTCGCCAAGTCCCTCAACATCTCCTGGGAACTATGCATCCCTTACCATCCTCAGTCGTCGAGTAAAGTTGAACCGGCCCACGGCATCCTCAAAGACCATTTGGCCAAACTTGTTATTGAGGTAAAACTCTCTTGGCCCACACTCCTACCTCTTGCCCTAGCCCGGGTCCAGGCCACCCCACGGGTACCAATGGGCCTTAGTGCCTTTGAATTGCTGTGCGGCCGGCCTTTCCTGGTTTCCCATAATCTCCCTGTAAACCTCCCCCCACTGGCTTCCTACCTTCCCTTCCTCTCTTCTCCGACACCTGCTTAGGGAGCACGCGGACCGCACCCTCCCTGTTGTTCCAGGACCGGAAGACCCCCACCCAGTGACTCCTCTCCAACCAGGCAACAGCATTCTCCTCCGAAAGCTCAAACCAGGATCTCTGCAGCCCAGGTGGTCAGGATGTCACATTGTTATCCTAACCACCCCCTACAGCAGCCAAGCTCCTGGGTCACACTCCGTGGTAAAAAAGGTAAAATCCTCCCTCTACGCGCCACCAGGAGGATACTTCTGGTGTAATGGAATCTTAACTAAGTTATTCATGCTTTCATGCTTCCTTCCCTTTCCCTTATGTGCCTGTCACCTTGGTCCCGCAGTTAGAGGTATATGGACAGGCCGAACTTCTATCCCTCCTTCCACCTTCCCCTAATCACTGAGACAGACAAGCAGTCTTCCTCCCAGAGGTTGTTGGTCTCTCTCCAGCATCTTTTCTGGCGGCTGGGCTGGGTAGCAGCACCCTAGGCTACAGTGTCACCTCGGCCACTCAACTGGAGGACAAGCTTCGAGTGGCTATCAAAGCGTTGGCCGCCTCCCTGACCTCCCTCCAGTGACAAATCACATCGCTGGCTCAGGTAACTCTCCAGAATCGACGAGCCCTTAACCTGCTAACAGCAGAAAAGGGAGGTACCTGTCTGTTTCTTCAGGAACAGTGCTGCTATTATATCAATGAAACAGGCCTTATAGAGGAAATGTCAACACTCTCTATCGCCTCCAAAAAGACCTCCATAAGAAGCAAAATGCATCAGTCTCGCCTCTCAACTGGTGGCAATCCCCCATGCTTACCTGGCTAACCCCTATTATCACTCCCATTATTGCCATTTGTTTTGCCTTCTGTTAATGTTAGCTCCTTTTTTTCTCAGGTTTTTACAGGCCCGCATAAGGGAAATTTCCCTTTCCCGCATAAGGGAAATTTCCAGGGTGGCCGTAAACCAGATGTTACTTCACCCGTATGTCCGACTCGCAACCGAGGCACCAGCCAACTCACTCTTCCCCCTCACTCCGCCCCTATTCAGCAGGAAGTAGCCAGAAAGCAGCTGGGTCCTATATCATCAAAAGGGTCAGAATGTAAGGCCGGTTGCCTCGCCGGGAGGCTGGACACACCCACCTATTCTGCGCCCAGCACTTAACTCTGCACCCAGCACCCACCTCTGCACACACCTGGCCCTGCACAGGGCACCTACCTCTCAGCACATGTTCCCCTGGAAGGATCCGGCTGATGTAACCCTAGCCGGATCTTCCGTTAGGAAAAACCCGCCCAACAATCTACCCACCAATAGCAGCCCATCCTGCTCCCCCGCAACCAATTAGGCACCCGGCCACTCCTCGGTCCCTAAAGCTATAAAAACCCCATGCCCCAGGAAGTGAGCGCGATTTCTCTGGCCCCGTCTCCCTGGACCAGAGAACCTCACCTGGGAGCCGAATAAATTTTATCTGCTTTACACTAAATGGCTTCAGTTGCCTTATTCTAAATCCTTCCATAAAATAAACCTTACAACACCTATAATCCCAGATACTCGGGAGGCGGAGGCAGGAGAATTACTTGAACCTGGGAGGTGCAGGCTGCAGTGAGTCGAGATCATGCCACTGCACTCTAGTCTGCTGATAGAGTGAGACTCTGTCTCAAAAAGAAAAAAAAAGAAAATCAACTGTTGAAATGCAGATTAATAGGAGAAAATGTGTATACATTTACTAATGTGCACGAGAGAGAATCACAGAGCAATAACCTTGCCATGCGATGAGGTACAGATGGTTATACATACTTCTTAGGGCAAAGGGAGATGGAGAAGTGTGGATGATTTTAGGGGACAGTACTAGCAAATGAATGCAATGGGCTTGCAGATCATACCATGGCCTGGGACAAAGTCTACTGGGCTCACAGATCAGAAAATGGTTTTTGACAAAATTCTATCCAAGTGTGTTGACAGATTTCATAGACTTCAGTCTTTCTTCTTGTGAAAGGAGTTCAGTTAACTCAAGCTCAGGGAAGGGATCAGGTCATGGTGTCTTCTTTGGCAGGTCTGGTCTTTAGGTAGATAAAGGAACTTCAGAGAACAACTTCATCCTGTACTTTGGGAGACATGGAGAAAGGAGAGACAGGAAGCAGGAGGGAGGAAATCAGAGAGCTATCGCAGCTTCTTCCTCTGTTCAGCATGTCAAAGTGCTACATTTTGGGGTATCAGTTTCTTTTTTTTGAGATGGAGTCTTGCTCTATCGCCCAGGATGGAGTGCAGTGGAGCTATCTCGGCTCACTGCAACTTCCACTTCCTGGGTTCAAGCGATTCTCCTGCCTCAGCCTCCTGAGTAGCTGCGATTACAGGCTACCACCACAACTCCTAGCTAATTTTTGTATTTTTAGAAGAGCCAGGGTTTCACCATTTGGCCAGTGGTCTCAAACTCTTGACCTCAAGTCATCTGCCTGCCTTGGCCTCCCAAAGTGCTAGGACTAGAGGCATGAGCCACCACACCTGTCCTCACCTGGCTAACTTTTTTTTTTTTTTTTTTCAGAGATGGGATCTCTTTATGTTGCCCAGACTGGTCTTGAACTCCAGGCCATAAGTAATCCTTCCATAAAGGATTGTTTCCGAGTATAAAACGAAGAAACTGAGGCCGGCACCAAAATAATCCAATGCAAGGAAATTTATTCAGTCTCCCGGGTGAGGTTCTGCGGTCCAGACAGGAGGGGCCCAAGAAGTCGCACGGACTCCTCTTAGACAGGAGGTTTTATAGGGAGTGAAACAGCTCGATTGGTTGTGGGAGAGCAAGACTGCTATTGGGTAAGTTACAAGCCTTGACCTAGGACTTGGCTTGTTATTGGTTGGAATTACTTGCCTGCTATTGGTTGTTAAGACTCGGCTGCTATTGGTTATTAAGACTCGGCTGCTATTGGTTATTAAGACTCGGCTACTATTGGTTGTTAAGACTTAGCTGCTATTGGTTATTAAGAAGCCATGTTTGCAGCACCTTGTTTGCATACTGGCTTCTGAAGGGAAGACCAGGCTGTGCGAGCAAGGGAGAAGGGAACATGCCCGAGCATATCTGAGCTTGCTCGGGGCTTGTAAAAGAGAAAAAAAAGGGGGGGGGGTGTTGCGTCCGAGCTCCCAGCAAGGCAACCGGCCTTACAAGTAATCCACGTACCTAAGCCTCTGGAGTAGCTGGGATTATGGGCTGGAGCAACCGTGCCTAGCAATGAATGGGATTTGTTCCTAGACACAAAAGTGCTGTCAGTCAAATCAGCCCTGGGTCATCCCGACTCACAGAGAGGGCTTTTCGCTATAATTTATCACCTTTGACAAACACAGTTAGGGAATTGCTGGTCGCCAATGTCTCTATCCTCTCGGCTTTCTTTGGAATTGTTCTAAGTACTCTTAGAACAACCAGGCCTGGAGCACAAACCAACTCATCCAACCTTTACCCTTCAAGTCTTCAAACCTGCGCACTGTAATATCCAGCACCTGAATTTGGCCAGAAAGCAATCCCCTGTTTGTCCTTTGCAAAATGCTCTAATTGCGGGGAATGGAAAGACTAACCGCCTGAAAATAGTATGTTAATGACTGAAGGAGAGACCACAGCAGAGTAAACAAACCCAGGGGACTGGAGGCCCCTCTCAGGCTGGGGAAAACAGGGATTTCCTCAGTGTTTGATTGAGAGCCCTCAGTCCTTTGGAGAGAGCTGCCCGGGCAGCACTGAAACAGGCAGGTCCACAGTCTTAGAAGGCTCAGGCCACCTACTTAACTGGAAAACCTCAAAAGGAGAAGAATGACCAACCACTGCAGCACCTAATTAACTTTGAAACATTCTTCTATTGTTCCTTATTCCCACCTTAACTGATAAGACAACTGGACTTTGTAACCAACTCTGCTCAACTGATAGGTCAACTTGGTGACTCCAGACCCTACAAACTCCTCCCAGCTTGCAATAACTGCCCTAAATGGTAACTTCTGTAACTTTCCACTGCCTACCCCAAACCTATAAAACCAACTACTATCCCACCGCCCTCTCCTGACTCTTTTTGAACTCAGCCATGAATAAACAGCCATGCTGCTCACACAAAGCCAGTTTGGGGGCGTCTCTGCATTCCGAATGTGCTTAACACTACTGACTTCTTCTTCTTCTTCTTTTTTTTTTTTTTTGAGACAGAGTCTCACTCTGTTTCCCAAGCTGGAGTTCAGTGGCGTCATTTCGTAGAGATGAGGTTTTGCCATGTTGGCAAGCCTGGTCTTGAACTCCTGACTTAAGTGATCCACCTGCCTCAGCCTCCCAAAGTGCTGGCATTACAGGCATGAGCCACTGCACCTGGCCACCTGCTACTGACTTCTTATTGCGTGGTAAATACTTACAGAGCAACCACAGTGTGTGAGACATTGTGGCTGGGGTAGGAATAATGACTGGGCTGAAAGGAAGCCTCCCTTGGTGACTTTCTCCATCACCCAGAGGTTAGATGTCCAGGGTGTTTTCACAGCATGCTGTTATTCTGCTGTGTAACTGGTTCCTTATCTGCTCCCTGAAGTTATCTGCATATTTAAACTTTCTGTTTAATATTTTAAGACAAAATATTTTGGTTTAATATTTTAATTTTTAAGTTTTTTGTAATGATGTCTCCGCAATTCTCCTGCCTCAGCCTTCCAACGTACTGAGATTAAAGACATGAGCTACCATGCCTGGCCTATCTGCACATTTATTTTTTGAGGGAAGAGAGCACTTGTATACCCTTGTATCATAACACCTTGTTAGATACATGGCAGATGCTCAATAAATCTTTATTAGAGGCCAGGCACAGTGGCTTATGCCTGTAATCCCAGCACTTTAGGAGGCTAAAATGAACAGATCATTGAGGCCAGGAGTTCAAGACCAGTCTGGCCAACATGGTGAAACCCCGTCTCTACTAAAAATAAAAAATAAAAAAAATTAACCAGGTGTGGTGGCAGGCACCTGTCATCCCAGCTACCTGGGAGGCTGAGAAGGGAGAATCACTTGAATCCACAGGGCGGAGATTACAGTGAGCCAAGATTGCACCACCGCACTGCAGCCTGGGAGTCAGAGAGAGATTTTGTCTCAAAAAAAGAAGAAATTAGTTGGGCACAGTGGTGCATGCCTGTGGTCCCAGCCACTTGGGAGGCAGAGGTGGGAGGATTGCTTGAGCCTGGGAGGTGGGGGCTGCAGTGAGCTGTGATTGTACCACTATACTCTAGCCTGGGTACAGAACCAAGACCTCATGTCAATAAATACATTTAAATAAAAAAGGCCACATAAAAATAGCACTGACTAACCTAACCAAAATGAGTTGTTGCTTTTTTTTGAAACAGAGTCTCACTCTGTCACTCAGGCTGAGTGTCACTAGTAGCATGATCTCAGCTCACTGCAACCTCTACCTCCTAGATTCAAGTGATTCTCATGCCTCAGCCTCCCAAGTAGCTGGGATTTACAAGCGTGCACCACCACACTTGGATAATTTTTATATTTTTCAGTAGAGACAGGGTTTTACCATGTCGGCCAGGCTGGTCTTAAACTCCTGACCTCAGGTGATCTGCCTATCTTGGCCTCCCAAAGTGCTGAGATTACAGGCGTGAGCCACTGCACCTAGCCTCTAACCAAAATGTTTAGAAAGCTTCAGGCATGGCTGGATCTAGGTGCTTAGGCAATGTAAAAAAGTATTATCCACCTCAGTCTCCATGTTCCAGGCTGGCAAACCTAGAAAAAAATATGTATTTCCCCATAATTTCCTGAATAATTTTAAACGTGGGACTAATATGAATTATTTCTGGTTGGCCAAGCCTGGATCTTAAACTCACTCTTATAGACAGAGCAAGGCAAAATCAGGACGCTGTTAGCAGAAGAAGGATGGATTCTGGAAAGGCAAAACTACATCTTCCATGACATCTTAACACTCACAAAACTCATCGAAGGCCTGGGTCAAAGCCTAACAATCCATTTGGCTTTTGATGTACTTTCTGAGTGCTCACAGGTCAGACATGACTCAAAATTGCTGACACATGATTAGGAAAATTAATTACAAATTCAAAGTAGAGAGAAGTATTGATTAAATAAGTTGATTAATTACCAGTGAGCTCAAATTCTCTTCAAATTAGAGCATGGAAAGGAGGGTGGAGATATTCGGGTTACATTCAGTCTCAAACCATCATTCTACGGATGCCATTTTTACTGTAAATGTGTTGGTATTTCTCACCTCCCTACTTTGTTTTCAGTCATTGCATCCCACATTCCTTCTAGGGATCATACCCTTAGTAGACAGCCTTTTTGGCACTTTCCTTGGCCATGTGTGGACATATGACCCACCCCAGGAGAAAATATTCTTTTTTTTTTGAGATAAAGTATCACTCTGATGCCAGACTGGAGTGCAGTGGCATGATCTTGGCTCACTGCAACATCTGCCGTGCAGGTTCAAGCAATTCCCCAGAAGATGTTCTGACACTTGTTAAAGAACAGTACAAAAGTCTTGGTCCAAGAAACCACTACAATGGAGTTTTGCAGTAGGTGAAAGAGATTGAAATCACTTTCAAATACAACAAGGAAAAATGGGAGTTTATAGCCAAAGGGCAGGGTCGTGGTAGGAAGGATTAGTGGATGAAAAATTACTATTAATAAGAGGATAGACCCATCCAGCACAGTGGCTCACACCTATAATCCCAGCACTTTGGGAGGCCGAGGCAGGCAGATCACCTGAGGCCAGGAGTTCAAGACCAGCCTGACCAACATGGTGAAACCCGTTCTCTATTAAAAATACAAAAATCAGCTGGGCATAGTGGCACATGCCTGTAATTCTAGCTACGCAGGATGTTGAGGCAGGAGAATCACTTGAACCCAGGAAGCAGAGGTTGCAGTGAGCCAAGATGGTACAACTGCACTGCAGCCTGGGTGACAAAGCAAACTCGTGTCTTTTTTTTTTTTGAGATGAAGTTTTGCTCTTGTCGCCCAAGCTGGAGTGCAATGGTGCAATCTCAGCTCCCTGCAACCTCTGCCTCCTCAAGGCAGGAAAGTGAGCTGATAGAGGCAGGACAAAGGCAATTTATCAAGCTGTTGCAACTTAAGCAAGCCTTGTGACCTTCTGTATTCATCACAGATGGGAAAATAGGAATTCATAGAACTTTTACAACCTTTGCAAAAACATAATTACTTGACAGAACAAAGAACAGGCCTGGGAAATAGAGGGTACTTGTTAAACTTGTTCTTATCTCTGTTCTGGGATGAGAGGGGGAGATGCTGGAGACCGTCCTTTGAAGGCTCTGGTATAGACAGTGCTATCAGAGCTCTGCCTATCTCTAGGCCTTGGAGTGAGCCAGCCTGGAAAGCTTTTTTTTCTTTCTACATCTCCTGCTTCAGGACCACAGACATGTGCCACTGAGCCTAGCTAATTTTTTTCTTTTTGTAGAAATAGGGTCTCCCTGTGTTGCCCAGACTGAAGCTTCCACTTATTGACAGTCTGGTTTCTCCAAAGTTGTTGCCAGGCATGATGGGATGGGTGGTCAGCAGGTGCCTGTGGATGTCACTGGGAAGGCAGATGTAGGGACATGGCTGATAGATGGTTGATACATTCTTCCCACCCCCTCCAAGCAAATGGCATCCTAGTGTTGGAAATAGATGCACAGTGATGCAATGAAAATTAGCACTGAGACAAAGGATTTTTCAGCAACGCAATTTTTACTTCCTGGACTGCGGGAAGGGTACTTTTGCTAGCCATCTTGCCACAAGAATACAATGAACAAAGGAAAACACACAAATTTATCCCTTACGCATTTGGGGTTGTCCTTACTGCGGTGTCTGATCTCCATTGGCTGGAGCCAGACCTCACAATTTAAACCAAAACCAGATTGGCTAATAACTTAAAACTTTTTTAAACAGGTAAATGCAATGGAGAACTGGGTTATGCCTGTGAACACCTCCAGCATAGATATCTTGGTTAAAGTACAAGGACATAGAATGTACTATGTTCGTGTAAGCATGGCCTGTCCAACAGCTACATAGGATAGGGCTTAACAAAGAGTTATTAGCACACTTATGATTTAACAAGAAAGGAAACTTTCAAAAGGAACTTTTCTACTTCCCACACTAGTTTGGAGGGACTTTACTGATTTTTCTTCCCCAGACTATGTAATTACCATTACTACAGAAATGAGTGTCTTTATTTTCCACTGATCTGGTGGTAAGGATGATACAGAGCCTAGATTGGTATCTGATTAGGTGTGAAGGTGGCACACTCATGCTGCGTGTGTGTGATTGAAAGTGAAAATGTCTCTGAAGGGAGAACAATTTGACAATATGAATCAGAATTTTAAGGATGAATATTTATTTTATTTTACTTTCAAATATTCAATTAAAAATTTCAGAAATTTTTTTTTACTTTCAAAATTTCAAGTAATTCTCATTTGGGGGAAATTTTTTAAAGAAAACTGTATTGACACAAATAATTGACTTGTCACATTAGATTTGTGAATCATGCATCTAATCTAACACTAAACCTAACCAATGATTAAAAATTACAAGCAGCCAGATGCAGTGTAATCCCAGCACTTTGGGAGGCCAAGGTGGGCAGATCATGAGGTCAGGAGATCGAGACTATCCTGGCTAACATGGTGAAACCCCATTTCTCCTAAAAATACAAAAAAATAGCCAGCCATGGTGGCAAGCACCTGTAGTCCCAGCTACTTGGGATGCTGAGGCAGGAGAATCACTTGAACCCAGGAGGTAGAGGTTGCAGTGAGCCGAGATCAGGCCATTATACTCCTGTCTGGGTGACAGAGCAAGACTCCATCTCTTAAAAAAAAAAAAAATTACAAGCAAGGCTGGGCACTGTGGTTTACGCCTGTAACCTCAGCACTTTGGGAGGCCAGGGTAGGAGGATTGCTGTTCAAGACCACTCTGGGCAACACAGTAAGACCCCATCTCCACAAAATATTTAAAAATTAGCCAGGTGTGGTAGCATGCACCTGTAGTCCCAGCTACTTGGGAGGCTGAGGCAGGAAGATCACTTGTGCCTAGGAGTTCAAGACTGCAGTGAGCCAAGATCACACCACTGCACTCCAGTCTGGGCGACAGAGTAAGACTGTGTTTTAAAGAAAAAAAATTACAAGCGAGATGTAGCAAGATGTAGGCATGAACATGACATTCCCTTATACAAGAGCCTAAATTTGTCCGATGCTGCTTTCTACTTATTCTGAGTTGTTTTGGATTAATCAATGGGTACCAATGAAGAGTATGGGTCATTATCTTCAGAGGAAGCAATTATGGAATAATATTTATTGGTTCATTTATATATATATTTAAGGACGGCATCTTATTCTGTTGCCTAGGCTGGAGTGTAGTGGTGCAATCACAGTTCACGGCAGCCTCGACTTCCTGGGCATTAAGCCATCCTCTTGCCTCAGCCTCCTGAGTAGGTGGGGAGCACAGGCTTAACACCATGCCCAGCTAATTTTTTATTTTCTGTAAATATGGGGGTCTTACTATGTTGTCCACACTGGTCTTGAACTCCTGGCTTCAAGTGATCCTTCCACCATGGCCTCCCAAAGTGTTGGAATCAGAGATGTGAGTCACTGCGCCTGGTCATAATTTTCCAGTTTTATCCTCCATTAATTACACAGATACAAATGCCTTGGTGATTACTTCCCATTCTCTAGCTAGCCATTCTCCACAAGTTGGCAATCTAGGCAGGCTAAGTACATCCTGCTAAAAGCATTTTAAATATAGGTCCTCCCTGGCATCTTTCTGGTAGTCAATAACTCTTTTCAAGGAGGGCTGGTAGAGGCCGTTTGCTTCCAGGTATTCCCTGGTTGGGAAAGAGTGGGTTATGGGCTGCTGCATTTCCCTTCTTCCCAGAAGTATTCTGGAAAGTCTACAAAGTAAAATCTGGGAGAGTGGTTGTATTAGTCTGTTTTCAAGCTGCCGATAAAGACATACCCGACACTGGGTAATTTATTTAAAAAAAAAAAAAAAAAAAGAGCCCATTCAAAAGTGGGCAAAGGATACGAACAGACACTTTACAAAAGAAGACATACATGAGGCCAATAAACATATGAAAAAATGCTCATCATCACTGGTCATTAGAGAAATGCAAATCAAAACTACATTGAG
>PVKP010014722.1:28348-52243 GCA_004027715.1 Plecturocebus donacophilus
TCTACTATAAGGACACATGCACACGAATGTTCATTGCAGCACAGTTTACAATAGCAAAGACCTGGAACCAACCCAAATGCCCATCGATGATAGACTGGACAGGGAAAATGTGGCACATATACACCATGGAATATTATGCAGCCATCAAAAACGATGAGTTTGTGTCCTTTGTAGGGACATGGATGAACCTGGAAACCATAATTCTCAGCAAACTGACACAAGAACACAAAATCAAACACAGCATGTTCTCACTCATAGGCGGGTGTTGAACAATCAGAACACATGGACACAGGGAGGGGAGCACTATACGCTGGGGTCTGTTGGGGGGAAATAGGGGAGGGACAGTAGGGGGTGGGGAGTTGGGGGGAGATAGCATGGGGAGAAATGTCAGATATAGGTGAAGGGGAGGAAGGCAACAAATCACACTGCCACGTCTGTACCTATGCAACAATATTGTATGTTCTTTACATGTACCCCAAAACCTAAAATGCAATAAAAAATAAAATTAAAAAAAAAAAAAAAAAAGAGGTTTAATGTACTCACAGTTCCATGTGCCTGGGGAGGCCTCACAGTCATGGCAGAAGTCGAAAGGCACATCTTACATGGCAGCTGGAAAGAGAGAAAACGAGAATTAAGTGAAAGGGGTTTCCCCTTATAAAACCCATCAGATCTCTTGAGACTTATTCAGTATCATGAGAAAAGTATGGGGGAAACTGCCCCACGATTCAATGATCTCCCACTGGGTCTCTCCTACAACACACGGAATTGTGGGAGTTACAATTCAAGATGAGATTTGGGTGGGTGATAGTGGTGATCGCTATATTCTTTATAATTGTTAAAATGCAATTCTCAAAATGTTAGCATAGTTCTCATACAAGTGCATCATAAACATGTGTAGAGTTTTATTTGATTAATTAATCAATTTTTGAGAGAGAGTTTTGCTCTTGTTGGCCAGGCTGGAGTACAATGGCATGAATTTTGGTAGAGACGGGGTTTCACCATGTTGGCCAGGCTGGTTTTGAACTCCTGAGCCCAAGTGATCCACCTGTCTTGGCCTCCCAAAGTGCAGGGATTACATGTGTGAGGCACTGCACCTGGCCCATATTGAAATTCTTAATAGGCTGGGTGTGGTGGCTCACGCCTGTAATCCCAGAACTTTGGGAGGCTGAAGTAAGTGGATCACTTGAGGTCAAAAGTTTGAAACCAGCCTGGCCAACATGGCAAAACTCCATCTCTGCTAAAAATACAAAA
Source organism: Plecturocebus donacophilus (assembly GCA_004027715.1). Lineage (NCBI taxonomy): Eukaryota > Metazoa > Chordata > Mammalia > Primates > Pitheciidae > Plecturocebus > Plecturocebus donacophilus. The sequence goes on from PVKP010014722.1 coordinate 29,600, forward strand.
TTTACCTGGGTATGGTGGTGGGCACCTGTAATCCCAGCTACTCAGGAGACTGAGACGGGAGGCAGAGGTTGCAATAATGAGCCCGGGAGGCAGAGGTTGCAATAACCCGAGATCCCGCCACTGCACTCCAGCCTGGCGCCTGGCGACAGAGTAAGACTCTGTCTCAAAAAAAAAAAAAAAAAAAAGGGACTTCAATAGGTGCACAGTTGATCTCAGACTTCTTGCTCCATCAACGTCACCTAAACAAAATTAGCCCTGCTACTTTTGAATTTTTACTAGAGGTGGGGTTTCTCCATATTGGTCAGGCTGGTCTCAAACTCCCAACCTCAGGTGATCCGTCTGCCTCTGTGTCCCAGAGTATTGGGATTAAAGGCGTGAGCCACCGCGCCCAGCCAAACCTTCTGAATTATTAGTAGAGTTTGATTTGGGGTAAGATCTTTGTTATGGACTCAATGTATATCTTCCTCCCCAAATTTCCTATGCTGAAGCCTTAACCCCCAGTGTGGCTGTACTTGGAGTAAGTGATAAAGGTGAAATGGGGTCATAAGGGTGGGTCTCTGATCCTGTAGGTTTTTTTTTCTTTCTTTCTTTTTTAGATGGACTTTCTCTCTTGTTGCCAGGCTGCAGTGCAATGGCACAATCTTGGCTTGCTGCAACCTCCACCTTCCGGGTTCAAGTGATTCTCCTGCCTCCGTCTCCCAAGTAGCTGGGATTACAGGTGCATGCCATCATGCCCAGCTAATTTTTGTATTTTTAGTAGAGATGGGATTTTGCCACGTTGGCCTGGCTGGTCTTGAACTCCTGACCTCAAGTGAATCTGCCCACCTCTATCTCCCAAAGTGCTGGGCTTACCGGTATGAGACACCGCACCCGGCTTCCTGCCTCATTTTCTTCATGCCATTGATCGCTCTCTGAGAAACCTATTAGCTGCTGTATTATTACCTGAAGCTGCTATAACAAAGTATCATGCATTGGAAGGTTTAAACCACCGAAATTTCTTCCATCACGGTTCTGGAGGCCAGAAGTCTGAGATCAAGTTTAGGCAGGACTGCACTCTTTCTTAAGGCTCTAGGGGAGAATGTCTCCTTGTCTCTGCCAGCTTCTGGTGGCCCCAGCACTCCTTGGGGTTCCTCCATTTGTAGATGGGTCATTCCCATCTGGGCCTCTGTCTGCACATGGCCTTCTCCTCCCATGTCTGTCTTTCTGTGTCCAAATTGCTCTCTTCATATATATTTTATTTATTTATTTATTTAGAGGCAGGGTCTTGCTCTTTTGCCCAGGCTGGAGTGCAGGGATGCTATCATGACTCACTGTAGCCTCAACCTCGCAGGCTCAAGCTATCCTCCCATCTCAGCCTCCCAAGTAGCTGGGATCACAGGTACATGCCACCAGATACTCAGCTAATTTTTAAATTTTTTTGTAGAGACAGGGTTTCACCATGTTGCCCAGGCTAGTCTGAAACTCCTGGGCTCAAGTGATCCTCCTGCCTCAGCCTCCCAAAGTGCTGGCATTACAGGTGTGAGCCACTGCAACTGGCCTCCTCCTCTTCTAAAGGGATCCATCAGTCACTGAATTTAGGGCCCACTGAATCCAGTTTAACCTCATCTTACCTTGATTTTATCTATAAATACTTTATTTCCCAATAAGATTACTGGGGGTTAGGAGTTGAGCCTATCTTTCTGGGGGACATAATTCTACCCATTCCAAATGTTAATTCACTTATTTATCTTTTAAAGATCTTTCTTCCTGCCCCACTAGGATTTAAGCTTCATGGAGACCAGCCTGATTCTTTTTCCCTGGTCTAGCTCCAGTGTCAAGGGCAGTGTTTGAGACAAAAAGGTTGTTTAAAACCAGTTCATTGTGCTGGGCACGGTGGTTCACCCATGTAATCCCAACACTTTGGGAGGCTGAGGCGGGGGAGGCTGAGGTCAGGAGTTCAAGACCAGCCTGGCCAACATGGTGAAATGCCTTCTCTACTAAAAATGCAAAATTAGCCAAGCATGGTAGTATGTGCCTGTAATTCCAGCTACTTGGTAGGCTGAGGCATGAGAATTGCTTGAACTCAGGAGGTGGAGGTTGCAGTGATATGAGATCACTCCACTGTACTCCAGCCTGGGCAACAGAGTGAGGCTCTATCTCAAAAAAAAAAAAATCCCCAAATAGGACCAGGCATGGTGGCTCAAGCCTGTAATCCCAGCACTTAAGGAGGCAGAGGCGGGTGGATCATATGAGGTCAGGAGTTGAAGACCAGCCCAATTAACATGGTGAAACCCCATCTCTACTAAAAATATAAAAATCAGCCAGGTGTGGTGGCAGGTATGTGTAATCCCAGCTGCTCGGGAGGCTGAGACAAGAGAAGCACTTGAAACCGGGAAGTGGAGGTTGGAATGAGCCAAGGTTGCACCATTGCACTCCAGCCTGGGCAACAAGAGTGAAACTCTGTTTCAGATTAAAAAAAAAAAAAAATCCCAAAATAATCAAAAAAATCCCTCAAAACAGAAAACAGTTCACTGACTTAATAAATGAATTTTAAACTCTGACTCAAATATTCAAATGAACATTCTGGCATCAACAGATTTCCAACACCACTCTCAACCTCCACAGTTTGGGACGAGTGCCTTAGAAAACAGCAGTGACCTTGTAAAAATCCTGGAAGAAATGCTTCACCTAGGGAGTGTTACAAATTTCCAGCCAGAACAAGAAATAGCTTGTAGCAGTCAATGCATTATTATTAGTCTTTCATGAGCAAGCATTGCTCACAGAGATTTTGTGTGTTGAATATGGCAAAATGTGCCTGTATCCAAAAGAAATGAAACCCACAGAGAGGTTTTATGTCACCACTTGATCTGTATTAATATGGAAAAAATAATAAGTTTCTTTTTACATGTCGCATTCTGGTTGACTGGAAGGATCCCAGAAATGTTGCTATTAACACAATTCTTACAAGTGTTGGCCTGACCACTGAGTCCCACCCATAGGGAAGTGCCATTATGTGTTCTTTCTCTTCTCCTGAGATTCTTAGCATTATGGCTGATCTGATCTGCCAATCTCATCAACAGGCCAGAAGCAGCTCAGAACAGAGGAAACAGTTATTTAGTTGGTCGTAGTTCTTAAGGAGCAGTACTCAAATTTAATAACATTTATACTATCTCCAGTCCTTTTTTTAAAATTAAAAAGAATTTTTTTTTTTTTTTTTTGATACAGAGTCTTGCTCTGTTGTCCAGGCTGGAGTGCAGTGGCACGATCTCAGCTCACTATAGCACCCGCCTCCTGGGCTCCAGCTGTCCTCCCACCTCAGCCTGCCAAATGGCTGAGACTACAGGAGTGGACCGCCACACTAGGCTAATTTTTGTGTTTTTGGTAGAGACAGAATTTTAGCATTTTGTCCAGGTTAGTCTCAAACTCCTGAGCTGAAGCACTTCTCCTGCCTTGGCCTCCCAAAGCGCTGGGATTACAAGCATGAGCCACGCCCTCTGGCCTACAGTTCTTGTAAGGACGTAGGAATATAGCTGTGTTTTTTTTTTTTCTTTTGGGATTTGGGAGCTTTCTCTGGTGAAACCACCTTGAAATACAGAAGGGAGCAGGTTTGAAGTTTTTGGAAACTGACCTGGTTTAGAACCCTCTTCATGTCCTTTACTAGGTATGTGACTCTGGGCAAGACACTGAACCACTATGAACCTCAGTCTTCTCATCTGTAAAATAAGAACTAATATTTGCTTCTCAATTTAAGCTAGGGATTAAATAGATAAGTGGCTAGCTGTGTGTCTGTAGGAGATCGGTCAGGGTGATGAGATAAATTATAGAAAAATTGTAGGAAAAGGATTCAAACCTTCTTGGAAGGCCAGGAGTTGTGGCTGGAAGCAGCCTAATCCTTTTACCTTGAGCTAAATAGCTTAGAGCAATTAACAACGGAATGTAAGAGAGTTTATCTAATAGCTTCATTACTCAGGTGGTCCTAAGACCGACGTTTGATCATGCAGGGGAGGGGGTTTGGCAAAGTTAATTACCCTCTAATCGTGTTTATTCAAGACTTCTGTCATTTAATCTGTGCTAAATAAAATGTGGAGCGTCCAGCAGGCAGATCGGGGCTTCACTGCCGGCCGTACTCCCTTTAGGGGTCTGTGAGTCGTGGGGACCCTTAACCTCGTTCACACAGGCAAAAATCTGTGTCGGCGTACTTCTGTCATCCGTTGCCCAGAGTTTGCCAGTCAGACTCAACATTCGTTGAGGATCTAGTCACTCCACCTCTCTAAGCTGCAGTGTGCTCATCTGTAAGACAGCAATCATAATAAGATTCACCCCCTAATTAGATGAGTTTGCACGGGAGAAGTACCTAGAAGAGCATCTGACATGGAATGGGCACATTGCAAATGTAAGACCTCATTTAGGTCAAAGCTTTCCCCATTGCTATTGAAAAGTCTTTTGTGACTCTTGAGTATGTTTTTCCACAATGACTTATTTTGCTTACTGTTCATCCGGATGGAAATTTTAGATGCAAACAAGGGGGCAGTAGTCTAAACACATACCTCAAAAATCAGAAACTGGAACTGAGTTTGAAATAGGCAATTTTCTTGACTTTTGCCATAAGCACCATTGTTAGAATCGTTATGGAATAGAATCATGTCTTGAGAGAAATTTAGTCTTTTGGGATGGGGGAGCTACAGCTTTTGCAGTGACAGACATCTCTTTGGATGTGAGAAGTGAGATTGATATTGTTGTAACCGAGCGAGTTAGGAGGAAAGCGCCACACTCCGAGATTGAACCAGGAGTCCCTTATTGCAGGAGACTGAGAGATGGCTAATGCTCAAAAATCTCTCAGCCCTGAAGAAGGGGCTTGATTCCTTTTTATACCTTGCTTAGGATAGGGGAGGGGGAGTCTAGCTGACGCAAAATTTTACAGAAGCAGAATAAGCAGGTGAAGGGAAGTGGCTGCGGGCCAGGTTATTTCCATACAATCACCAAAAAGGGGGGGATTTCACAATAGCAGGTGGGCTTGCCAGGCAGGACGTGGTTGCAACAGTTACAGGTACTGAGAACAGCATGACCCAAAGCTCAGCAGTTCAAGGCTCTGCATACGGTGTGACCCAATAATGACCCTGAGGGGGCCATGGCATGGAGGGAGAAGCTAAGATGGAGCTTGTCAGGCTCACAGCTAAGATAGAGTCAATTAGGCTAGCACAAGTTAGACTAGCACAGTATCACCTCTGTGGGGGATGTTTGCGTGTCACCGCTTTACTGCACACAAAATGGCACCAGAGATTGCTATATTTCTTTTTAAAAAATATTGTCTATTTGGCCAAGAATGCTTTTGCTTTTTCATCTCTTACGGCTCATTTTGGAGCTGAATTAAATGTTTTAAATTTAATCAGGCGTGGTGGCTCACACCTGTAATCCTAGTACATTGGGAGGCAGAGGGAAGGCAGATCGCTTGAGGTCAGGAGTTTGAGACCAGCCTGGCCAACATGGTGAAACCTCATCTCTACTAAAAATACAAAAATTCGCCGGGCATGGTGGCGTGATCCTGTAATCCCAGCTACTCTGGAGGCTGAGGTTTGAGAATTTCTTGAACCTGGGAGGAACGGTATGCAGTGAGCCAAGATCAAGCCACTGCACTCCAGCCTAGGCGACAGAGAGAGACTCTGATTTAAAAATAAAAAGGTTTTAAATGAACGTTAGCTGAAGATGAAGCTTCTGTGAACCACAGATCCCATACACGTGTCCTGCCATCGCCCTTGCCTCCTTGGTCACTCACGTTTGCTTTACTATACTGGGAAGGGGATACATTTTCCAAATTATATCTTTTATTTTTTTTTCTTTTTTTTGTGTGGGTTCGCACAGGGTGGTGGCAAAAATATTAAGGGAAAAATATTAGAGATAGCTTTAGGGAATAGTCACAAACCTTTTTGGAAGGCCAAAGGTTTACATAGCTTATAATGATTAAATGGGTCAAGGCAACCGGCTCTTACTTTAGGGAATTAGGACAGTAGCATAAATACTAAAAACTGTAAAAGAAATTTCTTCAGATAAGCCTGTTTACCCCCACCTCCATTAGCAAAACCCTCGATCATCTGCAGCTTGTGCTTAACTGCCTTCTACTCAGCAGGTCAGCAGAAGTTAATTACCCTCTAGTGGTGTTTATACGAAGACCCTTGTGCTTTAATATACTAAATAAAAGCCTGGAGTAGGGGATGTTCGAGGCTGGCTGCCATTAACTCCTTCGAGTGAGTGGTGTGGACACCCCAGCTCACTCTTTCACTGTATTCTGTGTTTCAGTGTAGGTTATTAATCCGTCACTAAGTCAGGGTCTGCAGAACAGACTCCTGCAGATGGTGACCCCAGTAGGTCTCTTTACTTTTTTTCCAAAGTTAATCTACAGGGCTCTAGTCCTAGGGATCTGCATGGTGCAGTGGTCCATGGGGCTGGGAAAGCACTGGGTTAAACTCAGCTAAGCTGGCTTCTGAAATGAACAAGTTCACTCATGTAAATATTCAGTTAATTTATTAATTTATCACATTTTTATTGGGTGCCCCTCAGCATTATGCTAGGAAGAGGGATACTGTTGTGAGCTAGACTTGAGCCCTCATTTCCCAGAGCTCAAAATCTAGTAATGATGACTGCAGGCCTTCTCGGAGTCTTAATTAACTAAATACACCTAATTTACTCAGAAAGGAATTGGGTGTCCTGCATTTTCTGGCCTGAAAACCTTTTTAAGTAGAAATACTTTCCAAGTTCAGTATTCCTTGGAACACATCTTCGGGGAATTCTTGAGTTAGGGTGTAGTTGCTAATTCTGTGGATATCAGAACCATGGTATAGCAACTACACTCTAACTCAAGAATTCCCCAAAGATGTGTTCCAAGGAATACTGAACTTGAAAACACAAAAATTAGCCAGGTGTGGTAGTGCCTGCCTGTAATCCCAGCTACTCAGGAGGCTGAGGCTGAAGAATTGCTTGGCCTTGGGAGGCGGAGGTTGCAGTGAGCCGAGATCTCGCCATTGCACTCCAGCCTGGGCAACAGAGCAAGACTCTGTCATAAAAAAAAAAAAAGCAAAAAAAGGAATAAGGTACTGATCGATGCTACCTTCCATAGAAGAACCTTGAAAATATTATGGTAGAGGAAGGAAGCCAGACCCAAAACAGCACACACTGTATGAATCCTTGTGGTCTTCACATGTGTCACTGTATTTATTTATTACTTACCTTTGTTTTTCTTTTGAGATGGAGTCTTGCTCTGTCACCTAGACTGGAGTGTAATGGCACAATCTCTGCTCACTGCAACATCCATTTTCTAGGTTCAAGAGAGGCTTGTGCCTCAGCCTCCTGAGTAGCTGGAATTACAGGTGCCTGCCACCATGCCCAGCTAATTTTTAAATTTCTAGTAGAGACAGGTTCCAACATGTTGGCCAGGCTTGTCTCAAACTGCTGACCTCAGGTGATCCTCCCAAAGTGCTAGGATTATGGGCATGAGCCACTGTGCCCAGCCTTGTATTTATTTTTGTCATTTATTAATTTCTTATTTGTTTTTAGCGACAAGAGCTTCCTCTGTTGCCCAGGCTGGAGTGCAGTGACGTAATCATAGCTCACTGTAACCTTGAGCTCCGGGCTCAAGCGATCCTCCCGCCTCAGCCTCCTGAATCGCTGGGATTACAGGTGCCCACCACACCTGGCTAATTTTTTTTGTTCTCTGTAGAGATGGGGTCTTGCTATGTTGCTCAGGCTGGTCTAAAACTCCTGGGCTCAAGAATTCCTCTTGCCTCAACCTCCCAAAGGGCTGGGATTAAATAGGTGTGTTTCATTGTGCTTGGCTGGATCGCTGTGTTTAATTTTGTTTTTCTTTTGAGACAGAGCCTTGCACTCTCACCCAGGCTGGAGTGCAGTTGCATGATCTTGGTTCACGGCGACTGTTGAAAACACACGCTTTGAATGAAGAGTCCCCCCAAACAGGCTTTGTGTGAGCAACATGGCTATTTATTCACTTGAGTGCTGGTAGGCTATGGCTGAAAAGGGCGTTAACGAAGGGCGGTGGGATAGGAGTTGGTTTCATAGGTTTGGGGCGGGCAGTGAAGTTAGAGAGTAAGATCAGTTACAGTGGTGGGGGTAGGGGCAAGGAGTATACATTACCATAAGTTTAGTTACAATGGCCGGTGGGATAAAAGTAGTTAAGATGGTAGGGTGGGGTGAGGGGCTGGAGGGTGGGGGGGCGGGGTGTGTGGAAGGTCCACTGGGCAATTAGGGACAATGGCAAACACAGGTGGGGGGTAGGAGAGTGGGAGATGATCAGCTGGGACAAGCAGGACATCAGACTTTCAGGCTCCAGGCTTGCATATGGATACCTGACAGCAACCTCCACCTCCCAGGTTCAAGCAATTCTCTGCTCTAGCCTCCCGAGTAGCTGGGATTACAAGTGCCTGCCACCACACCTGGCTAATATTTTTATTTATAGTAGAGATGGGGGATCACCATCTTGGCCAGGCTGGTCTTGAACTCCTGACCTCATGATCTATCTGCCTTGGCCTCCTAAAGCGCTGGGATTACAGGCATGAGCCACTTCGCCCAGCCCACTGTGTTTAATTCTTATACTGACACTGAGGTAAATACTTTTAAAAAATCCCTACTTGATAGATGAGAAAATGGAGGCATAGAGGATTGACGGTCTGCCCAAGATCACCCAGCTGGGAAGCGGCAGAGCCAAGATTTAGACCCTGCTAGAGCCCACAGAACCTCTTTAACCCAGTGGTTTGCCACTGAGGGTGATTTTGCTCCCCACCAGACAGTTGGCAAAGTCAGGAGACATTTTTGCTTGTCACTAGTTGAGATGGAGGTGCCATTGGCACCTTGTGGGTGGAACCAGGGACGCTGCTAAACACCCTCACATGCACAGAACAACGTTCCACAACACAGAATCATTAGTCCCAAATGTCAGCAGTCCAAGGTTGAGAAAGCCTGCCTCAGCTAACACATTATGCCTGTTTTAGTTCTATGAGTACCTCACAATTCAGTAGGGGGATAGAACAAAGGTGTACACGAATTCTAGTACAAGCAAGAGGCATGCTATAGAAAGGGTAATCATCCTTTTGGCCCTCATCAGGCCTTTTAATGTCCTTATAAGCTCTTTATTGCCATAGCCACATCCTTGCTAACCCTGCTCAGGGTTGTTTTCAGCTGAGGAAAGTTACTGAGCCAGTCCACCCCTTGGCTTCTGGTGCCTCCTGGTGGCCTCAGGAGAAACTCCAGCTTCCTCAGATGCCCCACAAACTCCTTCACCTTCACCGGTGCGGTGCAACTCCAACCTCAGCTACACCTCCTGCGGCCCCTCTGCGCCCTGACTTAGTCACTGCCTCCCGCTGGCAGTCACCTACTGGCCACAGCCTGGGATATCTCACAGGAGCTGCCCTGTCTGGGACTCTCTCTATTCTTTTGTTTCTTTTTTTTTTTCCAGCTTCTACATTGGATACGCATTTTTTTTTTAACTCTCCACTATATTAACGAGGACCATTCTTCTTTTGCTTTGCAAACCCTACTCACCCCTTCAGACGATGCTTAAGGACCCTCTCCTCCTGGACATCTTTCTGATTCTCCCAGAAAAAGTGAATTGCAGGGTCTTTGGGGCTTTCAGCCCTGGGATAGATGGATGGATGGATGGATTGATTGAGACGGAGTCTCACTCTGTCACCCAGGCTGGAGTGCAGTGGTATGATCTCGGCTCACTGCAACCTCCGCCTCCTGGGTTAAGGCGATTCTCCTGCCTCAGCTCCTGAGTAGCTGGGATTACAAGTGTGTGCATCATGCCCAGCTAACTTTGGTATTTTTAGTAGAGACAGGGTTTCATCAGGTTGGCCAAGATGGTTTCGATCTCTTGACCTCATGATCTGCCCGCCTCAGCCTCCCAAAGTGCTGGAATTACAGGCATGAGTCACTGTGCCTGGCTCAGCCCAGGGATTTATGGTTAGTTTATAACTTACTAATTTATGTCTTTCTGTTCTTCCATCTGTGTGTCTGTCCCTCCAGCTGTGGCTTCTAAGCCTGCCTACAAAATGTCCTGGAGGGCTTGCTAAAAACAAACAAACATGCAAACAAGAAACAATCTCCACCACTGTATTTCAGCACAATAGATCTAAGATGAAGCTCAGGAATTTGCATATATTTTTACATTCCCAAGGGGTTCTGAATTGCCCTTACATCTGAAAACCACTCCGTAGGGTTGCTCTTTCTTGTTCAGATCTAGCTGAAATGTCACCTCCTAAAAGAAGAGTTCCCTGACCATTCATAGTCTTAATGACAAAGTTGGAAGAGGTGACTCAAGGATTTATCATTGGAGGCTTTGAATGCCAGGTTAGGCAAGGCACTGGGTCATGGGCTTCCTAGGGTTTTTACCAGAGGGAGGGAAATGATTCCTGGTGAGTGTTGGCAGTGTTAGTCCAGCAGCTTGGTGCAAGACGGGTGCAGCGGAGGTGGAGGCTACATGTGGGGAGTTCCCATTAAGAGTTCTTGCAACAACTTGGAAATGAAACCCGGGCTTGGGCTGTCCTGAAGGCTCCCCATGGAGCTTCAGGGAGAGGAGAGAACAGGACAACGTCAACACATCTTGGACGGGTCCAGGCACTGACTAGCTACAGGGATGGCTGTGATGGATGAGTCAGATATGGCACTCAGAGTTCTGGCCTTGGTACCAGAAGGCTGGTCCTACTGCCAGAGTTAGAGAAGGCAGGGGAGAGCTCCTTCCCCAAGGGCAGATGATGAATCAACACTGGGACCCACTGAGTTTGAGATCATAAGAGTATCATCTAAGAGCAGACTGAGAAGAAGATCAAAAGAGGGGAAACTAGAGAGGAATCCTGGAAACACACGATGCCTCATTTCCTAAATTCAAGAAATCGTCTTCCAGCATCTCCTATATGCAGGCCCCACCCCAAGTGGGCGGATGAAGTGATGGATTAAACAGGTGCAATTCTTGCCCTCATGGAACTTCCCCTGTGGGGAGGAGAGAGAGGAAAGAAATGTACCAAACATTTTCCAAAATTAACAATGGCTGGGCACAGTGGCTCACACCTGTAATTTCAGCACTTTGGAAGGCCGAGGTGAGAGGATTACTTGAGGCCAGGAGTTTGAGCTCAGCCTGGGCAACACAGTGACACCTCACTAAAAATAAAAAATATTAGCCAGGCATGGTGGTGCATGCCTGTAATCCTAGCTCCTTGGGAGGCTGAGGTGGGAGGATTGCTTGAACCCCGGAGACAGGGGTTGCAGTGAGCCAAGATCATGCCACTGCACCTGGCCCTCATCAGACCTTTTAATTTCCTTATAAACTATTGCCATGGCCACATCCTTGCTAACCCTGCTCGGGACTGTTTTCAGCTCAGGAAAGTTACTGAGCCGGTTCCCCGCCACCCCCCCGCCCCCGGCCTCTGGTGCCTCCTGGTGGCCTCAGTAGAAACTCCAGCTTCCTAAGCTATCCCACCAAGTCCTTCCAGCCTGGGCGAGTGAGAGTCTGTCTCAAATGCAAACAAATAAAATAAAATGTTAGTCAAATGTAGTGTCATGCATTTGTGGTCATGAGTCTTCTGAAGTGGGAGAATCTTTTCAAGGCTTCAGTGAGCCATGATCATGCCTCTGTCCTCCAGCCTGGGTGACAGAGCGAGATCTTATTTTATTTTTTTTTTGAAATGAAGTCTCACTCTATTGCCCAGACTGTAGTGCCATGGCATGATCTCGGCTCACTGCAACCTCCGCCTCCCGGGATTGAGTGATTCTCCTGTCCCAGCCTTCTGAGTAGCTAGGATCACAAGCACCCAGCACCATGCCGGTTAATTTTTGTATTTTTAGTTGAGACAGGGTTTCACCATGTTGGCCAGGCTGGACTTGAACTTCTGACTTCGAGTGATCCTCCCACTTTGTCCTCCCAAAATGCTGGGATTACAGGTGTGAGCCACTGCACCTGGTGAGACCCTGTCTTAAAATAATAATAATAATGATAAGTGCTCTGAAAGAAACCAAGATAAAGAAAAAAGATGTATCTTCAGTTTCCTAGAAGCAGTCTGAGATGGCAACTCTTGTGCCAGTGATTTATTGAGGGGCTGCTCTCAGTTAAAGGAGAGTGGCAAGATCTCGGCTAACGACCTCCACCTCCTGGGTTCAAGCGATTCTCCTACCTCAGCCTCCCAAGTAGCTGGGATCACAGGCATAAGCCACCATGCCTGGCTAATTTTGCTTTTTCAGTAGATACAGTTTTCTCCATGTTGGTCAGGCTGGTCTTGAACTCCCGACCTTAGGTGATATGCCTGCCTTGGCTCTCACCAAGGTGGTTTACAGGCGTGAACCACTGCACCCAGCTGAAAATCCTTTAGAGAACGTTTCAGGTATGAGCCATAATCAGCTGATATCCATGGCAGGTGGGTCCACTGGTCTGGTAACAGGGATCTGAGTGGGACAGCAACAGTATTCTGCTCCCTTGTGGTCAGGGAAGGCCTAAGGAGGTGGCATTGAAGCTAAGTCCTGAAGGATGGGAAGGAGAGAAACCCCGAATTCCAAGGCAGGGCTCCACATTCCAAGTGGAGGGGGTGGTGCCCACTAGAAACGAGCTTCATGTATTCTATATTAAATTTTAAATGAAATTATTTAATTTAGTATATTAAATAATTCACTGTTTACATTTTAATTAATATTTAAAATGAAATTTAATATTGAAAGCCAGGGTGGCTGGGATTTCTGAACCAAGGGAAGCATAACCTAACACGAGGTCAGAGCATCGCCAGGGATGTGTAAACACGGTGCAGAGCCTAGATTTTATGCTAGGGCAACGAGAAACCTTTGGAGCGGTTTTAGGCGAGCAGTTGACGAGACCTAATTTATGTTGCAAGGTCATTCTGGCTGCTGTGCAGAAAATAGAGTAGGGTAGGCAGGCGTGGAAGCCACAGTGCTAAACACTGCACAGGCACTCATGCAAATCCCACGAGTGATCCTCATTTTACAAGAGGGTAACTGAGACCCATTGAGGGTAAGCAATCTGCCCAAAGATACACAGCAAGGTGGCAGAACCAGGATTTTTTAAAAAATTCATTTTTAGAGACAGGACCTCACTTTGTCACCCAGGCTGAAGTGCAGTGGCAGGATCATAGCTCACTGCAGCCTTCAACTCCTGGCCTCAAACCATCCTCCCACCTTGGCCTCCTGAGTAGCCATGACCACAGTTGAGTCCACCAGGCCATGCAAATTTCATTTACATTTTTCATAGAGGCAGGAGTCTTGCTATGTTCCCAAGCTAGTATGAAACTCCTCGGCTCAAGTGATCCTCCTGCCTGGGCCTCCCAAGTAGTTAGGACCACAGCTGCCACCATGCCCAGCTAATTTTTTAAAATATTTTGTAGAGATGGGGTCTCGCAATACAGCAACACAGTGAGACCTCATGTCTACAAAAAAATTAAATGATATTAGCAGGGCCAATTGGCCGCCTGGATTGCTTGAGCCCACAAGTTTTTTGTATTTAAAGCAATGCCGGAGGCCAATTGGCCCTGCTAATTGGCCCTGGGCAGGCCGGTGATGCGGCAGTCTGAGCCCCTAAGGAGCTCTCCACCTCCTTCAGGGTCCACCTGCTTCTCATCATGGCCCAGCCACGTTCTGCACACACAGGGTGGGAGCTCCAGAAATGCTCCTTGGGAGGAAGAGTGTGGGGGTGAGAGAATCTGAACAGGAAGGGCACACAGTGGAGGAGGAAGGCACAGAGGGGAACAGACAGGGTCAGAGGAGGAGGGAGTTATCGGAGAATGCTGGTGGGGAGGTGGTCATCAAAATCAAACGTTGCCAAGCGACGCACACCGACCAGAGCATAGAGAAGAGGCTGAACTTGGTGCGTGGGAGTCATCAGGGACCCCGGGTTGGGCAGGTTTGGGCGGCGTAGGGAGGAAGCCAGACTGCAACAGATTAAGGAGTGAGGCGGTGGCGAGGTTTGCTGTCCTGATTCCGCAGGCGCGGCAGCCTGGGCTGGCTCTCCTCCCACAGGTGCAGGCTGCACATGCGACGGGAACACGTGCGCCCACTCGTGCCACAGGCATGTAGGTGGGTGGAGGGGGCTGCTGGGGAGGACTAAGGCCCGGGGAGTGCGAAAACCGGGATGCACAGCCTGAAATCGAGAGCAGAGGGCCGAGGGCTGCCACGGGATCACGTGCATGAAACCCCACGGGTGGGTTCCACTTTAGGGGAGTGGAACAGAGCGGAAGGGGTTTACTTGGGGGCTAGGACACTTCTCTTTTGGAGATGGCAGAGAGAAGGAGAAATGAGAGAGAAAATGGTGAGCTGGGCAAAGAGGCCAGCCCCGTGTGGGATTTGGAAAGATCGTAGTAGGCCTAGCACGGTGATGCACACCTGTGATCCCAGTGCTCTGGGAGGCGCAGACGGGAGGATCTCATGAGCTCAGGAGTTTGAGGCCAGCCTGGGTAACATTGTGAGACCTTGTCTCTAATAAAAATAAAAAAAAAAAAAAAAATGAAAAGCTTGCAGAAGTAGTAATGAATAATAGCTGCCATTTACTGAGGGCCTGCTCTGGGCCCAATACTGCGCAAAGTAGCCTTAATCGTCCTGAGAATCTCACTCGGATGAAGAACATGTTAGTGATATCCTCATGCTGTAGATGAGGAAACTGAGCTCCAGGTTAAGTGATTTGACCAAGGAGTGCTATAATGGAACATGGGCTGGATAGAACCAAAACTGCTGCCCTTAACCTGTTTTTGGTGCTGCCGTCTACACCTTCCTGGGAGGGACTAACACATGGGGTTCTGAGTCAGACAGACCTGTGTACCAGCCACCGCCCTGTGACTTTGGGTCATTTCCACCCCATAAGTTTCAGTTTCCTTTTTTGCAAGGCAGGAATACCAAGAAACTTTGGGAAGGCTGATGTGAGAAGCATCTAGATAAGGACGGATCACCTGAGATCGGGAGTTTGAGACCAGCCTGACCAACATGGAGAAATCCCATCTCTACTAAAAATACAAAATTAGCTGGGCATGGTGGTGCATGTCTGTAATCCTAGCTACTCAGAAAGCTGAGGTAGTAGAACTGCTTAAACCCAGGAGGCAGAGGTTTCAGTGAGCCGAGATCATGCCATTGCACTCCAGCCTGGGCAACAAGATCCAAACTCCATCTCAAAAAAAAAAAAAAAAAAAGGTAAGGGCAATTCATTCATTCATCCATTCATTTGATTTGTTCAGTCAGCAACAGGTGTATTGAGCACCTGCTGTGTGCCCGGTGTTATGCTAGTTGCTGGGAATCGATAGTCATGAGCTAGATGGAGTCTGTGATTTCATGAAGCTTAAATCCAGTGGAGAGACATGGATAATAAATGAGTAAATAAACTGACTAGGTAATTCTGGATCATAATCAATGTTACAGAGGAGAAGATACAGTGTAATGACAGAGAGAACATGATGGCTGGCCGCCTCTGCAAACTGTTATCTGTGCAGCAAGTGGTGGCAGCCAGAATGATGTTCCAACTTCTGCTCCAAACAGAGGGTTCCAGAAACCTTAGCCAAAAGATGCCTGGAATCACTGGGGAACGCAATCAAAAGGTAAATACCTGGGGATTTGGAGTAAGACTCCCTGCCTTTCTGTTTGTTGTTATCCTTGGCATGAAGAAACAGAGGCTCAGGCCAGGCGCGGTGGCTCACGCCTGTAATCCCAGCACTTTGGGAGGCCGAGGTGGGTAGGTCATGAGGTCAGGAGTTCAAGACCAGCCTGGCTAGCATGGTGAAACCCCGTCTCTACTAAAAATAGAAAAAATTAGCCAGGCATGGTGGCAGGCACCTGTAATCCCAACTACTTAGGAGGCTGAGGCAGGAGAATTGCTTAAACTTGGGAGGCGGAGGTTGCAGTGAGCCAAGATCACACCACTGTACTCCAGCCTGGGTGACAAAGCGAGACTCTGTCTCAAAAAAAAAAAAAAAGGAAAAGAAAAGAAACAGAGGCTCAGAGAGGTTAAGCAACAACCTGCCTGAAGTCACAAGTCACAGAACTCATAAATGACAGGGCCAGGATTTGAATCTGAACAATTGGATTCAGGAAACTGTACACTTCATCAGTAGGCTGCTGGAGAGTGCAGATACTTTTTGTTAAAATGCAAACACCACTGACTGTGGGAAGAATAACACACAAGGCTCTTTGTTGCTGTTGAATGGAATTTCCGTGTATGCAGGCCCTTAGAGATCATTTAGAGGAGGGAAGATCAGAGAGGCAATGTCCCTTCCCAAGGGCACACAGCAAGGCAGCCACAGAGCTGGGTGAGGAGCCTGAGGACAGATGTCTCTAGAGGGTATGGCACTGTCTGTCTCTAGCCTGAGGCTTGTTTCAGGTGGTGCTCATCAGCTGATCGCCCTGGCTCCATCAGCCACGCTGGCGCTGCACAGCAGCCGGTGTTTATGGGGACGGACATTTTTATGTCCTTTATTCAGGCAAAACCCATTCCAGAATTTGAGTAACTTTGCATCTGGGGACACGCTTCACCGAGCCCCGAGTGGCTGAGTTGGCTGGCACTGGGTGACGATGACTCATTTTTATTGCCCCGTTGCTTTTGAGCCTGTGCCCGCCACAGATAACCTTGCAGGAGGCTGCAGCTGCCCTGGAGGTAGCGGCTCTCCAGTGCTTCCCTCACCCAGTCTGCAGCGAAGATGCTGTACAGGCTTCCCCGACTGCCCTCCTCAGCTTCCCCTACCCACCTCCCTCTTCTGTTCTGCACTCTGTCTGGTTGGGGAAGGAAACCTACCACCATTTGGGCTCAAGATGAGTAATTGGTACTTCGAAGGAAAATAAAGATGCCAAACAGGTCTACACATTTGTCTGAGTGGCTCTGGTGTTCTTTCAGACCCTCATTCCACATGGCCTGGAGAGCTCCTTGACTTGCTTTCTCAAGCACCATTTTCCACATTCGTTCCTGGATTGGAGATGGCTGGGACCGAGAGAGACAAAGCAGACCCCTTAGCAGTGGGGCACAAGGTGATGAAGCTAAGCTGACAGAAGAAGATCTGACCCCACGGATGGGAATGATATGGCCCAGATATTTAAAGGCAGCTTTGATTTTAGCTGTCCTCTGGGCATCTCATGTGTCAGAGCCTCATTTGTTGGGATCCTGGTTCAGATAGTCTGGTTATTATCTACAGTCATTTATTCATTCAACGAACAAGTAATGAGCACTCCAGCTGTAGTGGATATGCTATAGTGGGCAGGACACTCGGGGGCGGGGACAGCTGGCATGGAATTTATGGTCCGTGGGAGGAGATAATCCTTAGTTGATGATACCAGTTGTTATTGAATTATAGGTGGGAAAAGTGCTATGCAGAAGAGCAAGGGATATATAATCCTCAGCTCCCCCTCCTCCTCATTGGGAGCCATGAGGGAGTGTGCCTCCATCTCCACTCTTTTGTTTTTGTTTTTGTTTTTTTGACAAAGTCTCTCTCTGTCTCCAGCCTGGAGTGCAGTGACACAATCTCCGCTCACTGCAACCTTCACCTCTAAGGTTCAAGCAATTCTCCTGCCTCAGCCTCCCAAGTAGCTGGGACTACAGGTGTGCGCCACCACACCCAGCTAACTTTTGTATTTTTAGTAGAGACGGGGTTTCATCATGTTGGCTAGGATGGTCTCAATCTCTTGACCTCAGGATCCATCCTGCCTCGGCCTCCCAAAGTGCTGGGATTACAGGCATGAGCCACCACGCCTGGCCTACCCTCCTTTTTTTAGACTTGTAACAGAGACAAATGGGCATCAGATTACAGAATGACTTAACCACAGAGCCACTCCCCAGTAACTCTTATGCCTGGTAAATAATCACATTTTTCTCCTGCAAGATTGTATAACTCGGCCAGGTGAGGTGGCTCGTGCCTGTAATCCCAGCACTTTAGGAGGCTGAGGCGGGAGGGTCACCTGAGGTCAGGAGTTAGAGACCACCCTGGCCAACATGGTGAAACCCTGTCTCTACTAAAAATACAAAAATCAACCAGATGTGGTGGCACATGCCTGTCATCCCAGGTACTTGGGAGGCTGAGGCAGGAGAATTGCTTGAACCCAGAGGCAGAGGTTGCAGTCAGCTGAGATCGTGCCATTGCACTCCAGCCTGGGCAACAGAGCAAGACTCAATCTCAAAAAAAAAAAAAAAAAGATTGTTTTACTCTACTGGGGGTGTGCTTGGTCCTCAAAGTAAAGTGTGAGATGGCTTGAGCTGGAAGTCTCTCTGTCCTTGTTGTAAACTGGTGATTGATGGCATTGGAGTTTATCTATCTATCTATCATCTATCTATCTATCTATCTATCTATCTATCTATCTATCTGTCTAATCTGATATCTGTCTGTCATCTATCTATTTATCCTTCCATCCACCTATTCATCTCTACTTTATCTTTCTACCTCTCCCCTGCTACACACTTAAAAAAAATCAAACATGTTGGGTACAGTGGCTCTCACCTGAAATTCCAGCACTTTAGGAGGTTGAGGCAGGAGAATCACTTGAGGCCAGCAGTTTCAGCCAGCCTGGGCACCATAGTGAGGCCCCCCCTCTACAGAAGATTTAGCCAGGCATGGTGATATGCACCTATAACTCCACCTACTTGGGAGGCTGGGGTGGGAGGATTGCTTGAGGCCAGGAGTTCGAGACCAAGCTGGCCAACAAGGCGAAACCCCATCTTTACTAAAAAATGCAACAATTAGCTGCATGTGGTGGTGCATGCCTGTGATCCCAGCTACTTGGGTGGCTGAGGCAGAAGAATTGCTGGGACCCGGAAGGTGGAGGTTGCAGTTTGCCAAGACCACACCACCGCACTCTAGCCTGGGTGACAGAGTGAGACTATTTCAAAAAAAAAAAAAAAAAGTGCTCTTGATGATGCACCAATAATTTAAACATGGCCTTTGGTGGTTATGATAAAGGAAGGAGCTTGTCATGGTGGCTTATGCCTGTAATCCCAGCACTTTGGGAGGCTGAGTCAGGAGGATTGCTTGAGTCCAGGAATTTGAAACCACACTGGGAGATATAGTGAGACCTGTCTCTACAAAAAGTCAAAAAATTAGCTGGGTGTGGTGGTATGCACCTGTGGTCCCAGCTACTTGGGAGCCTGAGTTGGGACGATTGCTTGAGCTGGGAGGTTGAGGCTGCAGCAAGCCATAATCACACCCACTGCAGCCTGGGTGTGAGACTCTGTTTCAACAAAAAAAAAAAAGAAAAGAAAGGAAAGAAGAAGAAAGAGAAAGAAGGAAGGAAGGAAAAGAAAGAAAGAAGGTCAAATTATATGAAATGTATATACCTCAGATAGGAAATTTCAGAAACAGGAATATACAGTAAATGTTGATTTGGAGGTGAGAGGCTGAAAATATATGCCTAGAGCTGCAAAATGCAACATGATTAGCAGCAGTATCCCCAAAAGTGCAGTAGCTGGGACTTCGTGAAAGCAGGTATATTGGTTTTGTAGGGCTACAGTCACAAGGTATGAAGACTTGGCAGCTTAAAACAACAAAAATGTATGGTCTCACAGTTCTGGAGGCCAGGAGATCAAGGTGTTTGCAGAGCTATGCCTCCTCTGACTCCTACCTGGCCTCTTTCTTGCTTCCAGTGGTTTCTGCAGCAACCTTCGGTGTTCTCGGGCTTGCAGCTGCATAACTCCAGTCTCAGCCTCGGGATATTCTCCCCGTGTATCTCCTCCTTCAAGTGGCTGCCCCTTATAATAACACCAGTCATATCAGATTAGGGATGCAACTAAGACCTCATATTAACTAATTATATTTGCAGTGACCATATTTTCCAAATAAGGTCACATTCAGAGGCATTGGAAGTTAGGACTTTCATATATCTTTTTAAAATAAATTAAATTAAATTAAAAATAATTGGCCAGGCATGGTAATACATGTCTATAGTTCCAGCTACTCAGGAGGCTGAGGTGGGAGGGTCTTGATATGTTGCCCAGGCTGTTCTTGAACTCCTGGCTTCCAGTGACCCTCCTGCCTTGGCCTCCCTAAGTTCTGGGATTATATACATGAGCCACCACATCCCACATATCATTTTTTTTTCAATTGAGATGGAGTTTTCCTCTTGTTGCCCAGGCTGGAGTGCAATGGCATGATCTCAGCTCACTACATCCTCTGCCTCCCTAATTCAAAGAGTTCTCCTGCCTCAGCCTCCTGAGTAGCTGGGATTACAGGCATGCACCACCATGCCTGGCTAATTTTTTGTATTTTTAGTGGAGACGGGGTTTCACCATGTTGGCCAGGCTGATCCCGAACTCTTGACCTCATGATTCACCTACCTCGGCCTCCCAAAGTGCTGGGATTATAGGCGTGAGCCACCGAACCTGGCCCCCACATATCTTTTTAATGGAAATGGGGCAGCATACACAATTCAGTGCTCATAACAGTAGCTATCTGTTGTCTTCTGTTATTCCTCTTTATATTTTGATCTCTGTTGCTTTGTCTCTCCTTTAACAGTGCTTCTTTCTTCACATCTCCTCTTTTTTATTTTATTTTATTTTTTTTGAGATGGAGTCACCTGTTGCCCAGGCTGGAGTGCAGTCTCTTGATCTTGGCTCACTGCAACCTCCACCTCCCAAGTTCAAGTGATTCTCCTGCCTCAGCCTCCCTAGTAGCTGGGACTACAGGCACCCACCACCACACCTGGCTAATTTTTGTATTTTTAATAAAGACAGAGTTTCATCATATTGGCCAGGCTGGTCTCGAACTCCTGACCTCACGTGATCCACCTACCTTGGCCTCCCAAAGTGCTGAGATTATAGGTGTGAGTCACCACGCCTGGCTGATACCTCCTTTTGCATGAAAATATCTTTTTATTTGCTGGTTTGTGAAGTACAGTTTCATCTTAGGCTAAGAAACCTATTGTTATTTTCCTTTTGTTGCTGTGACAAATTAGCATAAACGTAGTGGCTTAAAACAGCACAAGTTCATTGCCGTACAGCTCTGGAGGCTGCAATTCCAAAATGAGTGTGATAGGGGATAAAACTAAGGTATTAGCCAGCTATGGTGTCCTCTCTCAAAAAAAAAAAAGAGAAAAACTGATAATTCTGATTCCAAATAACTGAGTGACTTAGAGCAAGTTTTATTTAATCTCTGGGAACTTCAACTGCCTCATCTACAAAAGTGAATGGTAGAGATATATTTTGTATTCTTCATATTTTCACCTCATCTTCTCTCTCTCTCTCCATCTCCATCCATCCATCCATCCTTCCATCTATTACTTTTTTTTTTTTTTTTTTGAGACGGAGTTTTGCTCTTGTTGCCCAGGCTGCAGTCCAGTGGCGCAATCTCGGCTGACTGCAAGCTCTGCCTCCCGGGTTCAAGTCTCAGCCTACCAAGTAGCTGGGATTACAGGTGTTCGCCACCACACCTGGCTAATTTTTGTATTTTTAGTAGAGACTCAGTTTCACCATGTTGGCCAGGCTGGTCTTGAACTCCTGAGTTCAGGTGATCCGCCCTCCTTGGCCTCCCAAAGTGCTGAGATTACAGGCATGAGCCACCGCGCCCAGCCCCATCTGTCTATTATTGAGAGGTACAGGTGAAGAAATTGTTTGGCAGGGAGCTGTATAGTGGAAGAGTTCAGATGTCGGAGAGGCCTGGCTTTGAATCATGATTCTGCTATTTTATCCTGTGCAACCTTGGGGGAAGTTCCTGAACCTATCTGAGCCTCACTTTACTCATCTGTAAAAGTGGAGACATTAGTAGTACCAGAAGAATTAAATGGAATGTTATACATATGAAGCACAGAGCCAGGACAGAGTAGCTGCTTTAAAAATGATAGCAATTAGCATTATGATTATTAAAAGCTATTGCAGATTACTTTTTTCCCTTTCAGGGACCTGTTCTCGGGCAGAGCAATGTGGTTTCCTTCTTACTATCCTAAACTTCTCTCCATCAGTTCCCCATTCCTCAGCACTTGTTCTGTTCCGGAAATTTGGCAGATAGTGTGTGCAGTTATTTTCAGAGGAATGAGTGGGTAAAATCGGCAGCATTTCCCCCGGAGTGTCTGTGCCCAGGGAGTATGAGTTTATGGCGCATCTGCTTTGTGTATAAAACCCTTGTCCTCCCCTAGCACCAGCCCGTTGTCTCGGAGGCAGAGCAAGCAGGGACCCGGCTACTGCCTGCACCCCTCATTCCCTGCCAGTCAGCGGAGTCTTCGCTGACCAGCTGCATAGTTGCCAGGGTGGTAAACAGCAACAATGGCGTTCCTTCCAGGTGCCTGGCTGGGCAGGGGAAAGCTGTCACTGCTGGAGGGCAGCAGCTTTGGAACGACTTGGGAGCAGAGATCCCTCACAGTCTGTAGCCCAGCCTGAGATGATGATGAAGATGATGATGGCTGAGTGTGGTGGCTCATGCCTGTAATCCCAGCACTTTGGGAGGTTGAGGCAGGAGGCTCGCTTGAGCCCAAGATTTCAAGAACAGCCTGGGCAACATAGTGAGTCCCCCATCTCTACACAAAAGAAATAAAATTAGCCAGGCGCGGTGGTGCACCTGTGGTCCCAGCTGCATGGGAGGCTGAGGTGGTAGGATTGCTTGAGCCCAGGAGGTCAAAGCTGCAGTGACCCGTGATTGTGCCACTGCATTTCAGCCTGGGCAACAGAGTGAGACCCTGTGTCAAAAAATAAAATAGTCTGGAATAAGGTGGCTCACCCCTGTA